>ML831072.1:135613-146709 GCA_009831015.1 Picea engelmannii | reverse complement strand
CATTTATGTTGTTGAGTCTAGGTGTCTGTATAATGGATGATTGTTAAGTTTTCGATTGGGTAAATTTTGATACAGGTTGTTCACTGTTTCATTTTTTATACAACCAACATTCATATTACTTGAACCCTTTCCATATTTGTTGGGTTTGTTACTTGGGTTCGAACCTGAGTTTAGAAGTATTTGTTTATAGAGATGAATGTGAATATGCAACCAGCATTGGTAGACCACTATGTTCCCTTAGGTTTTGAACTTTGGTCATACGAAAGAATTGTTTAAGTTGCATACATTTTTTATGGAAGTTATTCTTGTTTTTTTTTTTTACAATAACAGTTAATTTTATACTAAGGACCGGAAAACTAGTTGTCGAGTGCTTTACAACTTAGGAATTTAACTAAGACTATGAGCCGCTTATCGACGTTCGGCTTTTCTAGGTGAACCAAAATTCCCCAGGATATGGAAGCCTAGCTGGATGAAAGGGGACAAAGCATAGTTGTCACTACTAGAAGGAGAACCTTATACCCTACCAGGGGAAACCGTTGCATTGACTGAGTGGAAATAGAAGGGAAGCTTATATTTCTTCCTTCTTCACCTGTGCATTCTTTTCTTTAGGCCATTCTCCGGAAAGCTTATCTACTTTGACTTCAAGCCTGCTTAGACGATTCCCGAGGTCTCCATGCACACTGGCAACATCTTTGAACTGGGCATCTGAGGCATTTGTGAGTTCCTCGCGCAGAATGATGAGGTCCTAGTCAAGGAGCTCACATCTTCTTGCTCCGAAGATATCTAGATTCAACATGATCCTTGCTTGCTCCCTGACCAATGCCTTCAACCTGTTGAGCTCCATCTGCAATTCTGCCAACCTTTCCTCCAGAGTTGGCCCGGGATTAGCGTTGGAAGCCATTGAAGCCCTTTGAAAAAACTCAGAGCTCTCAACTACTAGAATGCTTCCTAATTTTTCCCTTGACTGAACAATCATGCATCCTTGATTATCTCGACCGAAGAAATAGCCTTTGCATGCACAGTATCCTCGTGACTCATGGTTGTCTTGCCAAGATGATGGTTCGCACCTCGGTATGGTCCTCCCATCCTCTTTCCCTAACTCTGACCGGACGGAGTATTGAAAACGTCGGGTGTTGGTACTTGCCAGAAAATCGGGCCTTGAATTCGGGTCTCTACCTACGAAGGTTTGAATGATTGTTCTAACTTGCCTTGTCCACTTGATTTGTTGAGTTTCCGGCCTATCCCTTCGGGATCCTCCGTTTCTAGGGGATGATTGCAAGCATTTCAACCCCATTCACTGTCAATGCGCCCTTGCTCATGAGTGCTCCTTTATTTGCTTTAATGTCTGCCTGAGTGTTTAGCCCCCGTAAGATGTAGAAGAAGCTGACCTCCTTGAAACTTTGCAAAAAAAGAGTTAGTTTCCTGAGGATTTGTCCTAGCCTGAGATGGTTTGGCCTCCTTTGCGTCTTCAGAGCCTGTATAACTACCCTGGAGTCTCGAAAAACCACCAGGTTCTAAATGTTCCTGGCGGAAGCTAGCCTAAGACCCTACCAAAGGGCAAGAGCCTCCGCCCTGTTGTTAGAATCATGGCCCAAACCCCATGAGAAGGATACCTCCAACGCACCAAAAGGGCCTAGGAGGATCCCTCCCCCACCTACCGCTCCTGGGTTTCCTTTCGAAGCACCGTCAAAAAACAAACTATGTTTTTCCAGTGAAGACCTTCACTTTTTGAAGTCTTGTTCTTCCAACCTTACTTCCCAATTTGCTCTCGAGACTGGCTTGGTGGTTGTTCTGTGTTGATGGTTTGGGGAGAACTCCTTAATCCAATGATCTTCATCTTGATCTAAAGTGACTGCATTTCAGAGCATGGTTTGAGAGTCTAGAGCCTCGTTCAGAAGAGCCTTAGCTTTAGTTGCCACCTGGGTTGGGTTCCAGTTTTTCTCGCGAAAAAGCCTATTGTTTCATTCCAACCAGATTTCCACATTACAAATTTAGGAAGCCACATCCAACTAGTTTTGAGAAGGTCCTTTTGTCTCAAAGAGAATGGGGAGCGGGTCGCCCAACTGCTTAGGAAGAGTAATGGTTTTGTTGCATTGTTGGATTTATGGTTTATCAAACACAGGTTGTACTTAGTACTCACTTTGTTCTTTGATGAGGCTACGTTTCCATTGGTTCTCTTGCTGGTTATAACACTAAAACCATTATTTCTTTTGGGATACCCAAGTACCCATTGTCCCTTGGATTCAAACCATTGTTGGTATCGACGAGATTTTAAGAGTTTCATATGGTTGTTGGTTTAGTTCAAATCACCATACAATTTATATCTATGATTTGTTTGAACTCTTGGTAACTCGACAAAGTAATAGTTGGTTTGAAAATAAAGAGTTATAGTTCAACACTTGTTATGTTCGATGTTCCAATATTGAGGTTGCCCTATTTTGAATAAAATACTAAGATTGATACATGCCTTTGCAACAGTCCTGAATGGTCGCAATTTAGAGAATTTGGTTTGTAATGAAAATAAATAAATATTAGTTGAAGTCATTATTAGATAGCCATTCAAATAACTTCCAATGATAAATTTTGATACAAGCTTTAAGTTCTTAAAGTAAAAATAATAAATACATATATAATAAAGAATAAAAGTAAGATATGCAAATGAAAAAATTATTTTTACATAAACTGAGCATTACCCATGTTATCCCCTATCCTAGGGATAACTAAGGAGATCATGTCTCGAGGCCCACGGGTCCTAGACATGGAGTGTCGAGAGACGGATGACTTAAGCATGGCCACGGAGGGCCCATCTTTTCTTCAGTGCAGCCCATCTATCAACAACAACAATATCCATCCCACTAACCTGGTCCTGAAGTACCAGTAAGTATTTCTCCTTGAGGTAATGAGTCCAGGTATCATGGTATGTGTCACTCTGATTATTGAAGCACTTGAATACGTTGCACCGAATTATCCTTCACTCCATAAAGTTTGCTTGGAAATTATGCATTTTTAACTTGCTCATACCCGGGAGGGTGACATGATTCCCTAGTAAGTTGATCTCCCTTTCGGATGGGTTGCCACTAGGTGCGTCTGTGAACGATCATCGTCCATTCCCTACATACTTACCAATTTCCATCCTTACTCCTCTCATTTTCCCCCTACCTTTGTTCGGGCATTGGGTTTTCCACACTAGGAAGGGTTGTACCTTGCCTTGTGGGAAGAAGGGGCTAAAGGCCCAGAGGGTTAAAGTAGTTGGCAAGAGTTAAAATAAAAAATGAAACCTTTGAGATGCTTCACCCAGGGATTCCTGAGAAAGCAGTAAAAGGCTTCTTAGTAAGAAAAGGGAACCCGTAAGATAAATAAACACTCGAGGTATTAGTTGGTGGATGGGAGGTCTCCTCATGAGCCGACCTATTAGGACCATGGGGATGTAGCGGTATCACACTACCATCTATCTGGTCACCAAACCATGGTAGTGGCTCTTGCTCGCATAGCCAAGAGAAATGGGGTCTCATCACGAGCCATCCTTCGCATCTTCGTGAAACTCTTGTGGGTAACGTTGTCACCTCTGGTCAACAAACCAGTACAGTCTCCCTCGTCTCTTCCCTTGAAGCACAAAAGAAAAACCAATAAGACTAAGAATAAAAGGCATTGAAGGGATATGAAACAATGGCATACATGATAAGGTGCAGCTCTCCCTCTACAGAGGCACCCACAGGTAAGACCTACATTTCCCTGTTATCATTGCAACATATGCCCAAACACTTCCCATGTCACCTCACACATACTTACATGACCTAGATTGGAAACACTCTGAACTTAAGGAGGATTAGCCCAATAGGACATCCTGAGACCCTCTCCAAACCTGACTTGTTAAATTGCATAACGTCTTTGAGCATTTGTTTGGGTAAAGGGGGGTTTGATGCACATGTTTGGGTAACTTGATTATTAGATGTGATTGAAATTGCTATGATCCCTGTGACTTATGAACCCCTGGAGGGCGTACTTGTTGTTGTTGCAGGACTTTGCTCGGTGGATTGTACATATGGGGGAATGATTAGCTCGGACTTCCATGGGGATGGAAGCCCACAAATGGATGTTGTCACCCCAACCAAGGGCAAAGAGAAGCCAAAAGCTTGCACTAGGAAAAAAGAAGGATGTTTCACCAGGGACACTACAACAGACCTAGACCTAGGGGGGTTTTGCCTTTCCACCTAGACGTTGACCCTTGAGAGCACATGACATCATCATTTTGACCTTGACATCACCTAGAGTTAGGGTTTGCACTAATGATGGGCAGTTGTGTGCTAATTGGCACGTGTGGCAGCATTCAGGGCCTTTGGAGGCCAAACGTCATGCACTTGAGGCCTAACTTTCCAGCTCAGGGGCCTAACGTCACCCTAGAAGGGCATGGCGTCACCCTTGAAGATGAAATTAGGGTTTAATTAATGACATTTTTGTAAAAAGTGAATTCTAGATGTAATTTGGCCATGTCAACCTTTTTATGACCTAACTGTAATTAAAGGTCATTGATATTGTATAAATAAGAGAAAAAACTCTCATTTTTATTCATCATCTCTCATCACACAATTGTGTAGTTTGAAATTCGGCCTTCTTTAAGGGTTATTGGTTGAAACTAAGTGGTGTGCAACTTCTTAGAGAGGCATTTTTAGTGTATCTTGGTTATTTTCATGGTGGGAAATCTTCAACTAGGGTTTGAGCTTGATTATTCTTGGTGAAGTAAGTAGAGAATTTGCATTTATTTATTGCGAATGAATGATTATGGTGAATTTACTTGTTCCATATTAAGATTATGAAATTGCTTGCTTGAAACCCTAGGAGAAAGACATAAGTTATTATCTTTTTCTCTATAATTTTCCACTTGTTTAAATTTCTCAAAGAGCACCTTATCTAGAAGTAGATACTAGAGCCCTACCATTGTAGCACTCTAGTAACCCTACTTACATTGCTTATTGCATATTTTATTTCAAATCATCTAAGGAAAAGAGAAATCGCTAGGGCCTAAGTTTCCTTACTTTCTAGCAATTATCTCTAGGACTTGGATGTTTGAGGCCTTGGGTTACCAACACCTCTCTCATCTTCTCCACCTCCTTTGACTAAGTATTATCATTGTTATTTCCCTCTAAGAGTTGTTGTTGATATCACTGACTCCATTACCCTAAAAGGCACTAGTCTATTCACTACTAGTGATTGATTGATCAAACTATTTTCAAACTATCTTCTTTGGAACATCCACTAACTCCTACTAACCTTAAATTGGCCTAATTCACTAACCAACTTGTTGTTGTTGCAAAAGATTTCTACAACCATCTAACAACAACAAATTGACCTCAAAAGTGACATATATTGCTAGCTAGACATTACGAAATTTGCTTGTGACTATTTAATATCAATTTGCCTAGTTAAAGGTACTACTTCTAGTCTTTTCTCAAGCATTTTGGAGCATAATTATTGTAGTTGTTACAAATTTATCATCGTTGTTTTAAACTGTTGTATTGCTGCAATTTTATATCAACAAGTATATTTTTTAAGAGTTCATTGTCTTATGAAGCATTACTATCATTTTGGTACTTGGAAAGTGCCCTTTTTCTATTTTGTTGTCTTGTTTTGGGCAGGTACACAATATTATTCGTTTGCTTGATCTCTATAAGACATAAAATAACCCTTTGAAATTGAGTGACCTGTGAGAGGGGGGGGACTTTCTTATACTTTGGCCTTAGCCTTCTCAATACCTCAGGTCATTGGGGATGTCTCCCCTGGGGTACATTGATATACTCCTAAATAGAAAAGGGTTTCCTATTAAGGTGACAGTGATAGGTCACTCCATGTTACGCCAATCCTGCTTTCACTTCCCTTGGCTTTTGGGCAAGTACAGATTGTGCGATAACATTTTGGCATCGTTGCCAAGGAACACAGAGTCAATAGTCCTCAATGACACTTTTTCGGCAAGCCTTTATCCAAAGCCTTCTTTTCACAAAGCTTACTTGCGGACTCCACTGAGGGTGATTCCCTCATCCCTTTGATAATCCTTAAGAGGATATCTGGCGACTCCACTAACCTTTTCCAAGGTGCCACCTTACTCTCAATTTTGTGATATTTCCAAGTTATGGGATCATGACACCCTAGGAACAAGTGTATCTGACTATTGATTTCAAAAGTTTTCAAGAAAACCCGCATTATTTTGATGCAAAATGGTTGAACAACTCTCCAAGATTCGGAGGCTTCCCAATTACTCACATTGTAGAATTCTTGAAGTATATAAGTGAGATAGAATTGGAAGGGGAGGATGCTCTAGTAAAATTGTTCATACTTTCTCTACGATCTTTTTTGCAAGATTGGTTTAAGAGTTGTTGCGAAGATCGGGGTATATCATCTTCCGTAGACCTCATCCGTAGGTTTATTGAGTTTTTCAAACCACAATTCCGGACATATGAAGATGCCCTTCAAAATCTCACAATAGCCCTAGAGGATGAAGGATTCACCTCTGAGATTATGGAAGATCTCAGTACCAAGAACCCTCTGATATAGAAGGAGAGATTTACGAAGAAAGTTGTCAACCCCTTGAAGTGGAGCAATATTTTTCCCATGATTCGTTAGAATGCAATAAATTTTTAACTAAAGAAGTGAATTGTGAGGATGAATCACTAGTAGTCACTCCTCCATTTGATGAATCTCTCCAAGTTCCTATTTCTCCTACACGAGATGAAGAGAATGAGCCGAGTCATTTTCCTTCCTAGTTTTTTTATGATGCTTTGTCCTATGATTTAGAAAGTGAAGAAGTAAAGGAATCCTTGGAAGAGCTAGGACCTTCATTTTCTGATGAAGAAGAAGAGACGAGTCTTGGGGATGATGTACTGGACCCTCTTCCATTTGATGAAGTCATCCAAACCATTGACACTCCTGCACAGCCAGAAGTGAACATGGTAAGTTATTTCCGTTTCCAAGATTTTGATGATGCTTTATTTTATGACTTGGAAAGTGAAGAAGTACTAGAGGAGCCCTTGGATGCTTTAAATCCTTCATGTTATGACAAAGGTAGTGACATGGTTGATAATTTTGATGAGTTCACACATGTTGGAAGACGTAAGTGGGATGTGATTGGTTCAGATGAGGATCCCATTTATGATATGGAAGGATATCTTCGAATTTTGCCTTTACAACAATCATATGATCTTCCTAATAATTTTGACGTTTGGCAACAAGATGATGATATAATTAAAAAACTTTTCCATGCACCCAAGGATGACCCAGTGCAATATTCTCCTAATGATTTTCAGTCATACCTTGAAGATTTTGATGAGTATTCCTTTGAGCACTTGGATTTATTCTATGAAGAATATTATCAACCATCGTTGTGCTTAGATCTTGATAAAGATGAGGACATTGTTTGCCCAAAGAAGGATACTTGTAACAAGGTTTTCCAACCTCCATCAATTACTTTGCCTCGCTATGTCACTAAGCAAGAAGTTGGAAAATATGTCCCTTGTCTGGAGTTTTCTCTGAGGCAAAGCTTACTTTTAGAATTCAAGGGTAGGTTGAATACCTCAAGAAGAAGTTTATTATCTCAGTTTTTCAGCCTTCCCTTAAGAAATTGTCAGTCATCCTATAGGTTCTTACTATTCCCTACCGAGACCTCAGAATGTCAAGATGTCCAAGGTATCCAACCTTCATACTCTTTGAGTCAGTCTTTTGAACCTTTGATTTTTCATGATCCCTTTCTGAGATGGATTGAGCACTTTCCTAAGAATGTGACTTGGCATAATTTTGTCCCTCCCTCCCACCTCCATGAGCTAGACTTTAGATTTTCGATAATACAATACATTTTCTAACTCATGTTATTTTTGTGCTTGACTTATCATTTTTTTCATTTATGATGAAGCATAGAGGCAGGTATTATGAGATATTGCTTGGATGGTTTCACTGGTTATTTGACTACACCTAGTATTAAACCAACAGGTAAGTAGAGGTAGGTAGACATTTGCATCCATTGTATATACCATCTGCATATCATGCTAGTATAGTTGTAGTTTCATTTTCATATTGTACTTCTTCATTATGTATATATGCTTGCTTATATTTATTTTATATCATATATGAGCGAGGGGTGATATCACCACCCCAAAGATTATTGATGCATTTTTTTGAGATCTAGCAGATACAGGTCATAGCAGAGATGTTAAGGTTCTCATGCGCTCTACGGTGAGCACATGTCCCCGAGTTGGAGCCAGATGTTATCCCCTATCCTAGGGATAACTAAGGAGATCATGTCTCGATGCCCACCGGTCCTATACATGGAATGTCGAGAGCCGGATGACTTGAACATGGCCCCGGAGGGCCCATATTTTTTTTAGTGAAGCCCATCTATCAACAGCAGCAGTATCCATCCCACCAACCTGGTCCTGAAGTAGCAGTAAGTCTTGCTCCATGAGGTAATGAGTCCAAGTATCATGGTATGTGTCACTTTGATTATTGAAGCACTTGAATATGTTGCATTGAATTCTCCTTCATTTCATAACATTTGCTTGGAAATTAAGGTGACATGATGCCCTAGTAAGTTGATCTCCCTTTAGGATGGGTTGCCACTGGGTGGGTCTATGAAAGGTCATCATCCATTCCGTCCATACTTACCACTTTATATCCTTACTCCTCTCATTCCCCCCCCCTACCTTTGTTCAGGCATTGGGTTTGCCACATTATGAAGGGTTGTACCTTTCCTTGTGGGAAGAAGGGGCTAAAGGCCCATAGGGTAAAAGTAGATGGCAAGAGTTAAAAGCCAAAATGAAACCTTTGAGATGCTTCGCCCAGGAATTCCCGAGAAAGCAGTAAAAGGATTCTCCGTAAGAAAATGGAACACATAAGATAAATAAACACTCAAGGTATTAGATGGTGGATGGGAGGTCTCATCATGAGCCAACCTATTAGGACCATGGGCATGTAGCGGTATGACACTACCATCTATTTGGTCACCAAACCAGGGTAGTGGCTCTTGGTGGCATATCCAAGAGAAATGGGGTCTCATCACGAGTTATCCTTCTCATCTCTGTGAAATTCTTGTGGGTAAGACTGTCACCTCTGTTCACCAAGCCAGAAAAGTGTCCCTCAACTCTTCCCTTAATGGACAAAAGAAAAATCAATAAGACTAATAATAAAAGGCATTGATGGGATAGGAAACAATGTCATACATGATAAGGTGCACCTCGCCCTCTACAGAGGAACCCACAAGTAAGGCCTACATTTCCCTGTTATCACTGCACCTTATGCCCAAACACTTCCCATGTCACCTCACACACACTTACATGACCTAGATTGGAAACACCCTGAACTTAAGGAGGATTAGCCTAATAGGACATCCTGAGACCCTCTCCAAACCTGACTTGTTAAATTGCATAACGTCTTTAAGCATTTGTTTGGGTAAAGGGGGGTTTGATGCACATGTTTGGGTAATTTGATTATTAGATGTGATTAACATTGTTATGATCCCTGTGACTTATGCACCCCTAGAGGGCATACTTGTTTTTGCTACAGGACTTTTCCCGGTGGACAGGTACATATGGGGGAATGATTAGCGCGGACCTCCATGGGGCTGAAAGCCCATTGATGGATGTTGTGACCCCAACCAGGAGCAGAGAGAAGCCAGAAGCTTGCACCATGAAAAAAGAAGGACGCTGCACCAAGGACACTCCGACATACCTAAACCCAGGGGGGTTTTGCCTTTCCACCTGGACATTGACCCTTGAGAGCACATCACGTCATCATTTTGACTTTGACGTCACCCAGATTTAGGGTCTCCACTTATGATGGGCAGTTGTGTGCGAATTGGCACATGTGGCAGCATTCAGAACCTTTGGAGGGAAAACGTCCTACACTTGAGGCCTAACATTCTACCTTAGGGGCCTAACGTCACCCTAAAAGGGCATGACGTCACCCTTGAAGATGAAATTAGGGTTTAATTAATGACATTTTTGTAAAAACTGGATTTTAGATGTAATTTTGCCATGTCGGCCTTTTTATGACCTAACTGCAATTAAAGGTCATTGATATTGTATAAATAAGAGAAAAAACTCTCATGTGTATTCATCATCTCTCATCACAAAAGTGTGTGGTCTGAAATTTGACCCTCTTTAAGGGTTGTTGGCTGAAACTAACTAGTGCGCAACTTCTTGGAGAGGCATTTTTGGTGTATCTTGGCTATTTTCATAGTGGGAAATCTTCAACTAGGGTTTGAGCTTGATTATTCTTGGTGAAGTAAGTAGAAAATTTGCATTTATTTATTGTGAATGAATGCTTGTGGTGAATTTACTTGTTTCATATTAAGATTATGAAATTGTTTGCTTGAAACCCTAGGAGAAAGACATAAGTTATTATCTTTTTCTCTATAATTTTCCACTTGCTTAAATTTCTCAAAGAGCACCTTATCTAGAAGTAGATACTAGAGCCCTACCATTGTAGCACTATAGTAACCCTACTTACATTGCCTATTGCATATTTTATTTCAAATTGTCTAAGGAAAAGAGAAATCACTCGGGCCTAAGTTTCCTTACTTTCTAGCAATTATCTCTAGGACTTGGATGTTTGAGGCCTTGGGTTACCAACACCTCTCTCATATTCTCCACCTAATTTGACTAAGTATTATCATTGTTATTTCCCTCTAAGAGTTGTTGTTGCTATCATTGACTCCATTACCCTAGAAGGCACTAGTCTATTCACTACTAGTGATTGATTGATCAAACTATTTTCAAACTATCTTCTTTGGAACATCCACTAACTCCTACTAACCTTAGATTAGCCTAATTCACTAAACAACTTCTTGTTGTTGCAAAAGATTGCTACAACCATCTAACAACAACAAACTGACCTCAAAAGTGACATGTATTGCTACATAGACATTGGTAAATCTACCTGTGACTATCTAATATCAATTTGCCTTGTTAAAGCTACTATTTCTAGTCTTTTTTCAAGCATAATTATTGTGGTTGTTACAAATTTATCATTGTTGTTGTAAATTGTTGTACTGCTGCAATTTTATATCAGCTAGTATATTTTTTAAGATTTCATTGTCTTATGAAGCATTAATATCA
>ML831072.1:124333-135513 GCA_009831015.1 Picea engelmannii | reverse complement strand
ATATATATATATATATATATTATGAAAATCATGTTGAAGCACCATGACCATAGAAGAAGAAATAATTAGCAAGTACAATTTCAAAAATTCAAAAAGCGAAACCAGATATTCTAAGTTCTAGTCTATTGGAAATAGACTACCCTCTGGAGTCACCATATGTTGACTCATAAATTTGTTACCTACTATAAAATCCTGCAAATTATTGCAAAGCCGATATATATTTCTTAGGAAATAATAATAGGTGGGGTCCCTTAGGAGAAAACACACCAGAGTGACTATTTCGAGACATAACATTTTCCTCATCATGTTGGCATACCATCAATTTTGGTTGAGACATAATTTCAGTTATGGTACTTCGAAGCAATATTATATTGATTCAAAGTTCTTGTGGTGTCTATGTTTGGATGATGCAAAGTATTTGTTGCAATTTAAATGGCAAGCATAACAGTGCTAAGACATCAAAATTTGATCAAATGATAAGTGGCAAACACAACCATGTTTTCTCCTCGGTATAATGACAACATGGCACTAGTGAAGTTATGTACAAATAACATGGATTGTTGTGTTTCTATGAGATAATATGCTTAGTGAAAAATCAAGATTTATTCCCTATACTGTGACATTCAAATCATATTAAGTTTAAAGATTGGAAACATGTGTACTTTTAAAAGTTTATATGGTTTGCTTTTGGACCTAATACATATATATGGATTTAACATTTGGCAATAAAAACGTCAACACTACTACCAATGATATGTCAAGGTATGAATTTTTTGGTTTTAAACAAACTCTATGAGTTGATTTGGCATTATATACATATGATTGTTTGAGTCATCTATTTTGATCGGCATGATTATACTATACACAAAGGATATGCACGCAACATATCACAATGCATATGGTTAAAGTTGATATGGTATATGGTATATGTTTGTGATAACATATTGGAAAATGGTGACATAGCGCATGGTATCAGTATAAAGGTCATGTGATTGGATTGGCGATGAGGTTTAAGTGTGCATTAACTAAAACACACTGAGTTTGGCACATGGTAATGATATGAGGTTGGAATATCAACGTGATGGGCTAGCCATGTATTGAATGGAAAGGACATGGGCATTAACTCCCATAGACCCATGCTTTACCACATCTTGTTGGTTGGGGTAATTGTCATTTCGTTTTGGTTTTTGTCTGTGGAGGAAGAGCTTCAACTCAACTTTTGGAAACCCTCCTCCTAGCGGTTGTTGCAACCATTTTAGTCCCCATTACTGGTATATAAACGCTTTTGGACAAGATATGTACTCTCTAGTATATGAAACATATTTTGTAGAGATTTTGTGTGTTAATGAGGTAGCAATGGTTATGAATTTGACTGGTAATGAGTGTGTATGTTTCTTTTCCCTGCTTTTCGCTCATGAAAATGGAAATTTTAAATGGTGTTCAAGGGTTCAATTGTAAAAGAAAGAATATTTTTTGTTGCCCACTATTGTTGTGTGCATTATTCCTTCAAAATTCACATGTTCATTTTCCATTTGCCTGAAATACTTGTTTAAAAAAAATTATGGGTTATGTAAGAAAAATTAATAAAGGTCGAACCCATTTCTATTATAGCTAATACGTGTTGAATCTTGACCTGGGATCAACATTTCATATTGTCTATCCATTGTTGATATATTTGCACGACGAACCTTCAAAAAATACTCTTCATTTATGTTGTTGAGTCTAGGTGTCTGTATAATGGATGATTGTTAAGTTTTCGATTGGGTAAATTTTGATACAGGTTGTTCACTGTTTCATTTTTTATACAACCAACATTCATATTACTTGAACCCTTTCCATATTTGTTGGGTTTGTTACTTGGGTTCGAACCTGAGTTTAGAAGTATTTGTTTATAGAGATGAATGTGAATATGCAACCAGCATTGGTAGACCACTATGTTCCCTTAGGTTTTGAACTTTGGTCATACGAAAGAATTGTTTAAGTTGCATACATTTTTTATGGAAGTTATTCTTGTTTTTTTTTTTTACAATAACAGTTAATTTTATACTAAGGACCGGAAAACTAGTTGTCGAGTGCTTTACAACTTAGGAATTTAACTAAGACTATGAGCCGCTTATCGACGTTCGGCTTTTCTAGGTGAACCAAAATTCCCCAGGATATGGAAGCCTAGCTGGATGAAAGGGGACAAAGCATAGTTGTCACTACTAGAAGGAGAACCTTATACCCTACCAGGGGAAACCGTTGCATTGACTGAGTGGAAATAGAAGGGAAGCTTATATTTCTTCCTTCTTCACCTGTGCATTCTTTTCTTTAGGCCATTCTCCGGAAAGCTTATCTACTTTGACTTCAAGCCTGCTTAGACGATTCCCGAGGTCTCCATGCACACTGGCAACATCTTTGAACTGGGCATCTGAGGCATTTGTGAGTTCCTCGCGCAGAATGATGAGGTCCTAGTCAAGGAGCTCACATCTTCTTGCTCCGAAGATATCTAGATTCAACATGATCCTTGCTTGCTCCCTGACCAATGCCTTCAACCTGTTGAGCTCCATCTGCAATTCTGCCAACCTTTCCTCCAGAGTTGGCCCGGGATTAGCGTTGGAAGCCATTGAAGCCCTTTGAAAAAACTCAGAGCTCTCAACTACTAGAATGCTTCCTAATTTTTCCCTTGACTGAACAATCATGCATCCTTGATTATCTCGACCGAAGAAATAGCCTTTGCATGCACAGTATCCTCGTGACTCATGGTTGTCTTGCCAAGATGATGGTTCGCACCTCGGTATGGTCCTCCCATCCTCTTTCCCTAACTCTGACCGGACGGAGTATTGAAAACGTCGGGTGTTGGTACTTGCCAGAAAATCGGGCCTTGAATTCGGGTCTCTACCTACGAAGGTTTGAATGATTGTTCTAACTTGCCTTGTCCACTTGATTTGTTGAGTTTCCGGCCTATCCCTTCGGGATCCTCCGTTTCTAGGGGATGATTGCAAGCATTTCAACCCCATTCACTGTCAATGCGCCCTTGCTCATGAGTGCTCCTTTATTTGCTTTAATGTCTGCCTGAGTGTTTAGCCCCCGTAAGATGTAGAAGAAGCTGACCTCCTTGAAACTTTGCAAAAAAAGAGTTAGTTTCCTGAGGATTTGTCCTAGCCTGAGATGGTTTGGCCTCCTTTGCGTCTTCAGAGCCTGTATAACTACCCTGGAGTCTCGAAAAACCACCAGGTTCTAAATGTTCCTGGCGGAAGCTAGCCTAAGACCCTACCAAAGGGCAAGAGCCTCCGCCCTGTTGTTAGAATCATGGCCCAAACCCCATGAGAAGGATACCTCCAACGCACCAAAAGGGCCTAGGAGGATCCCTCCCCCACCTACCGCTCCTGGGTTTCCTTTCGAAGCACCGTCAAAAAACAAACTATGTTTTTCCAGTGAAGACCTTCACTTTTTGAAGTCTTGTTCTTCCAACCTTACTTCCCAATTTGCTCTCGAGACTGGCTTGGTGGTTGTTCTGTGTTGATGGTTTGGGGAGAACTCCTTAATCCAATGATATTCATCTTGATCTAAAGTGTATGCGTTTCGGAGCATGGTTTGAGAGTCTAGAGCCTCGCTCAGAAGAGCCTTGACTTTAATTGCCACCTGGGTTGGGTTCCAGTTTTTCTCGCGGAAAAGCCTATTGTTTCTTTCCAACCAGATTTTCCACATTACAAATTTAGGAAGCCACATCCAACTAGTTTTGAGAAGGTCCTTTTGTCTCAAAGAGAATGGGGAGCGGTTCGCCCAACTGCTTAGGAAGAGTAATGGTTTTGTTGCATTGTTGGATTTATGGTTTATCAAACACAGGTTGTACTTGGTACTCACTTTGTTCTTTGATGAGGCTACGTTTCCATTGGTTCTCTTGTTGGTTATAACACTAAAACCATTATTTATTTTGGGATACCCAAGTACCCATTGTCCCTTGGATTCAAACCATTGTTGGTATGGATGAGATTTTAAGAGTTTCATATGGTTGTTGGTTTAGTTCAAATTACCATACGATTTATATCTATGTTTTGTTTGAACTCTTGGTAACTCGACAAAGTAATAGTTGGTTTGAAAATAAAGAGTTATAGTTCAACACTTGTTATGTTCGATGTTCCAATATTGAGGCTTCCCTATTTTGAATAAAATACTAAGATTGATACATGCCTTTGCAACAGTCCTGAATGGTCACAATTTAGAGAATTTGGTTTGTAATGAAAAGAAATAAATATTAGTTGAACTCATTATTAGATAGCCATTCAAATAACTTCCAATGATAAAGTTTGATACAAGCTTTAAGTTCTTAGAGTAAAAATAATAAATACATATACGATAAAGAATAAAAGTAAGATATGCAAATGAAAATTTTATTTTTACATAAACTGGGCATTACCCATGTTATCCCCTATCCTAGGGATAACGAAGGAGATCATGTCTCGAGGCCCACGGGTCCTAGACATAAAGTGTCGAGAGTTGGATGACTTAAGAATGGCCCCGGAGGGCCCATCTTTTCTTTAGTGCAGCCCATCTATCAACAACAACAATATCCATCCCACCAGTCTGGTCCTGAAGTACCAGTAAGTATTTCTCCCTGAGGTAATGAGTCCAGGTATCATGGTATGTGTCACTCTGATTATTGAAGCACTTGAATACGTTGCACCGAATTATCCTTCATTCCATAAAGTTTGCTTGTAAATTATGCATTTTTAACTTGCTCGTACCCGGGAGGGTGACATGATTCCCTAGTAAGTTGATCTCCCTTTCGGATGGGTTGCCACTACGTGTGTCTATGAATGATCATCATCCATTCCCTACATACTTACCACTTTCCATCCTTACTCCTCTCATTTTCCCCCTACCTTTGTTCGGGCATTGGGTTTTCCACACTAGGAAGGGTTGTACCTTGCCTTGTGGGAAGAAGGGGCTAAAGGCCCAGAGGATTAAAGTAGTTGGCAAGAGTTAAAATAAAAAATTAAACCTTTGAGATGCTTCACCCAGGGATTCCTGAGAAAGCAGTAAAAGGATTCTTAGTAAGAAAAGGGAACCTGTAAGATAAATAAACACTCGAGGTATTAGTTGGTGGATGGGAGGTCTCCTCATGAGCCGACCTATTAGAACCATGGGGATGTAGCGGTATGACACTACCATCTATCTGGTCACCAAACTAGGGTAGTGGCTATTGCTCGCATAGCCAAGAGAAATGGGGTCTCATCACGAGACATCCTTCGCATCTCCGTGAAACGCTTGTGGGTAACGTTGTCACCTCTGGTCACCAAGCCAGTACAGTGTCCCTCGTCTCTTCCCTTGAAGCACAAAAGAAAAAGCAATAAGACTAAGAATAAAAGGCATTGATGGGATATGAAACAATGGCATACATGATAAGGTGCAGCTCTCCCTCTACAGAGGCACCCACAAGTAAGACCTACATTTCCCTGTTATCATTGCAGCCTATGCCCAAACACTTCCCATGTCACCTCACACGTACTTACATGACCTAGATTGGAAACACTTTGAACTTAAGGAGGAATAGCCCAATAGGACATCCTGAGACCCTCTCCAAACCTGACTTGTTAAATTGCATAATGTCTTTGAGCATCTGTTTGGGTAAAGGGGGGTTTGATGCACATGTTTGGGTAACTTGATTATTAGATGTGATTGAAATTGCTATGATCCCTGTGACTTATGAACCCTTGGAGGGCATACTTTTTGTTGTTGCAGGACTTTGCTCGGTGGATTGTACATATGGGGGAATGATTAGCTCGGACCTCCATGGGGATGGAAGCCCACAAATGGATGTTGTCACCCCAACTAAGGGCAGAGAGAAGCCAAAAGCTTGCACTAAGAAAAAAGAAGGATGTTTCACCAGGGACACTACAACAAACCTAGACCTATGGGGGTTTTGCATTTCCACCTAGACGTTGACCCTTGAGAGCACATGACGTCATCATTTTGACCTTGACGTCACCTACAGTTAGGGTTTGCACTAATGATGGGCAGTTGTGTGCGAATTGCCACGTGTGGCAGCATTCAGGGCCTTTGGAGGCAAAATGTCATGCACTTGAGGCCTAACTTTCCAACTTAGGGACCTAACGTCACCCTAGAAGAGCATGATGTCACCCTTGAAGATGAAATTAGGGTTTAATTAATGAAATTTTTGTAAAAAGTGGATTCTAGATGTAATTTGGCCATGTCAACCTTTTTATGACCTGACTGTAATTAAAGGTCATTGATATTGTATAAATAAGACAAAAAACTCTCATTTTTATTCATCATCTCTCATCACACAATTGTGTAGTTTGAAATTCGGCCCTCTTTAAGGGTTATTGGCTGAAACTAAGTGGTGCACAACTTCTTAGAGAGGCATTTTTAGTGTATCTTGGTTATTTTCATGGTGGGAAATCTTCAACTAGGGTTTGAGCTTGATTATTCTTGGTGAAGTAAGTAGAGAATTTTCATTTATTTATTGTGAATGAATGCTTATGGTGAATTTACTTGTTCCATATTAAGATTATGAAATTGTTTTCTTGAAACCCTAGGAGAAAGACATAAGTTATTATCTTTTTCTCTATAATTTTCCACTTGTTTAAATTTCTCAAAGAGCTCTCCTTATCTAGAAGTAGATACTAGAGCCCTACCATTGTAGCACTCTAGTAACCCTACTTACATTGCTTATTGCATATTTTATTTCAAATTGTCTAAGGAAAAGCGAAATCGCTAGGGCCTAAGTTTCCTTACCTTCTAGCAATTATCTCTAGGACTTGGATGTTTGAGGCCTTGGGTTACCAACACCTCTCTCATCTTCTCCACCTCCTTTGACTAAGTATTATCATTGTTATTTCCCTCTAAGAGTTGTTGTTGATATCGTTGACTCCATTACCCTAGAAGGCACTAGTATATTCACTACTAGTGATTGTTTGATCAAACTATTTTCAAACTATCTTCTTTGGAACATCCACTAACTCCTACTAACCTTAAATTGGCCTAATTCACTAACCAACTTGTTGTTGTTGCAATAGATTTATACAACCATCTAACAACAACAAATTGACCTCAAAAGTGACATATATTGCTAGCTAGACATTACGAAATTTGCTTGTGACTATTTAATATCAATTTTCCTAGTTAAAGGTACTACTTCTAGTCTTTTCTCAAGCATTTTGGAGCATAATTATTATGGTTGTTACAAATTTATCATTGTTGTTTTAAACTGTTGTATTGCTGCAATTTTATATCAACTAGTATATTTTTTAAGACTTCATTGTCTTATGAAGCATTACTATCATTTTGGTACTTGGAAAGTGCCCTTTTTCTATTTTGTTGTCTTGTTTTGGGCAGGTACACAATATTATTCACTTGCTTGATCTCTATAAGACATAAAATAACCCTTTGAAATTGCGTGACCTGTGAGAGGGGGGAGGACTTTCTTATACTTTGGCCTTAGCCTTCTCAATACCTCAGGTCATTGGGGATGTCTCCCCTGGGGTACATTGATATACTCCTAAATAGAAAAGGGTTTCCTATTAAGGTGACAGTGATAGGTCACTCCATGTTACGCCAATCCTGCTTTCACTTCCCTTGGGTTTTGGGCAAGTATAGATTGTGCGATAACATTTTGGCGTCGTTGCCGAGGAACACAGAGTCAATAGTCCTCAACGACATTTTTTCGGCAAGCCTTTATCCAAAGCCTTCTTTTCACAAAGCTTACTTGCGGACTCCACTGAGGGTGATTCCCTCATCCCTTTGATAATCCTTAAGAGGATATCTAGCGACTCCACTAACCTTTTCCAAGCTGCCACCTTACTCTCAATTTTGTGATATTTCCAAGTTATGGGATCATGACGCCCTAGGAACAAGTGTATCTGACTATTGATTTCAAAAGTTTTCAAGAATACCCACATTATTTTGATGCAAAATGGTTGAACAACTCTCCAAGATTCGGAG
Source organism: Picea engelmannii (assembly GCA_009831015.1). Taxonomy (NCBI): domain Eukaryota; kingdom Viridiplantae; phylum Streptophyta; class Pinopsida; order Pinales; family Pinaceae; genus Picea; species Picea engelmannii. Next base: position 127,566 of record ML831072.1, on the reverse strand, counting down.
GCTTCCCAATTACTCACATTGTAGAATTCTTGAAGTATATAAGTGAGATAGAATTGGAAGGGAAGGATGTTCTGGTAAAATTGTTCATACTTTCTCTACCATCTTTTTTGCAAGATTGGTTTAAGAGTTGTTGCGAAGATAGGGGTATATCATCTTCTGTAGACCTCATAAGTAGGTTTATTGAGTTTGTCAAACCACAATTCTGGACATATGAAGATGCCCTTCAAAATCTCACAATAGCCCTAGAGGACAAAGGATTCACCTCTGAGATTGTGGAAGATCTCAGTATCAAGAACCCTCTGATATAGAAGGAGAGATTCACGAAGAAAGTTGTCAACCCCTTGAAGTGGAGCAATATTTTTCCCATGATTCGTTAGAATGCAATAAATTTTTAACTAAAGAAGTGAATTGTGAGGATGAATCACTAGTAGTCGCTCCTCCATTCAATGAAGCTCTCCAAGTTCCTATTTCTCCTGCACGAGATGAAGAGAATGAGCTAAGTCATTTTCCTTCCCAGTTTTTTTATGATGCTTTGTCCTATGATTTATAAAGTGAAGAAGTAAAGGAACCCTTGGAAGAGCTAGGACCTTCATTTTCTGATGAAGAAGAAGAGACAAGTCTTGGGGATGATGTATTGGACCCTCTTCCATTTGATGAAGTCATCCAAACCATTGACGCTCCTGCACAGCCAGAAGTGAACATGGTAAGTTATTTCCCTTTCCAAGATTTTGATGATGCTTTATTTTATGACCTGGAAAGTGAAGAAGTACTAGAGGAGCCCCTGGATGCTTTAAATCCTTCATGTTATGACAAAGGTAGTGACATGGTTGATAATTTTGATGAGTTCACACATCTTGGAAGACGTAAGTGGGATGTGATTGGTTCAGATGAGGATCCCATTTATGATATGGAAGGATATCTTTGAATTTTTCCTTTACAACAATCATATGATCTTCCTAATAATTTTGACGTTTGGCAACAAGATGATGATATAATTAAAAAACTTTTCCATGCACCCAAGGATGACCCAGTGCAATATTCTCCTAATGATTTTCGGTCATACCTTGAAGATTCTGATGAGTATTCCTCTGAGCACTTGGATTTATTCTATGAAGAATATTATCAACCATCGTTGTGCTTAGATCTTGATAAAGATGGGAACATTTCTTGCCCAAAGAAGGATACTTGTAACAAGGTTTTCCAACCTCCATCAATTACTTTGCGTCGCTATGTCACTAAGAAAGCAGTTGGAAAATATGTCCCTTGTCTTGAGTTTTCTCTTAGGCAAAGCTTACTTTTAGAATTCAAGGGTAGGTTGAATACCTCAAGAAGAAGTTTATTATCTCAGTTTTTCAGCCTTCCCTTAAGAAATTGTCAGTCATCCTATAGGTTCTTACTATTCCCTACCTAGACCTCAGAATGTCAAGATGTCCAAGGTATCTAGCCTTCATACTCTTTGAGTCAGTGTTTTGAACCTTTGATTTTTCATGATCCCTTTCTGAGATGGACTGAGCACTTTCCTAAGAATGTGACTTGGCATAATTTTGTCCCTCCCTCCCACCTCCATGAGCTAGACTTTAGATTTTCGATAATACAATACATTTTCTAACTCATGTTATTTTTGTGCTTAACTTATCATTTTTTTCGTTTATGATGAAGCACAGAGGCAGGTATTATGAGATATTGCTTGGATGGTTTCACTGGTTATTTGACTACACCTAACATTAAACCAACAGGTAAGTAGAGGTAGGTAGACATTTGCATCCATTGTATATACCATTTGCATATCATGCTAGTATAGTTGTAGTTTCATTTTCATATTGTACTTCTTCATTATGTATATATGCTTGCTTATATTTATTTTATATCATATATGAGTGAGGGGTGATATCACCACCCCAAAGATTACTGATGCATTTTTTTGAGATCTAGCAGATACAGGTCATAGCAGAGATGTTAAGGTTCTCATGTGCTCTACGGTGAGCACATGTCCCCGAGTTGGAGCCAGATGTTATCCCCTATCCTAGGGATAACTAAGGAGATCATGTCTCGATGCCCACCAGTCCTATACATGGAATGTCAAGAGCCGAATGACTTGAACATGGCCTCGGAGGGCCCATATTTTCTTCAGTGAATCCCATCTATCAGCAGCAGCAATATCCATCCCACCAGCCTGGTCCTAAAGTAGCAGTAAGTCTTGCTCCATGAGGTAATGAGTCCAAGTATCTGGTAGCCTTCATATTTTACTCCAGAGGGTTCTTGTTGTAGGTACAGGGTCATGGTCTGAACGAAGGGATCTGTCTCTTTTGCATTTCTGACTCTGTTCTTGACATCTGTCTCGTAGGTACTCACTGCTGCTAGGTGAATTGTTTTCATGCTTCTGCTAAGGGCATCGGCCACCCTATTTTCCTTCCCTTTAATGTGTTTGATTTCAAAATCAAATTCGCTAAGGAGGGCCATCCATCTAGCTTGTCTGGCATTGAGCTTTGGTTGGTCAAACAAATATCGCAATCCACAGTGATCTGTCATAAGTACAAATTTTCTTCCCAAGAGGTAATGCCTCCACATTTTCAAGGCATGCACTATGGCAGCCAATTCTAGATCATGAGTCACATAGTTGACTTCATGTTCGTTCAATTTTCGAGATTCATAGTAGATCACACTTCCTTTCTGCATAAGGACTCCTCCGACCCCTTCCTTACAGGCATCTGTGCACACAAGGAAGTCAGCTTCTGGGTCAACGATTTTCAACACGGGTGCATGAGTTAGTAGATGTTTCAGGGTTTGGAATCTTTCTTTACATTTCTATGTCCACGGGAATTTTGTCCCCTTCTTCTGGAGGGCAGTGATTGGACAACCAATCTTGGAGAATCCTTTTATAAATATCCTATAGTATCCTGCTAATCCCATAAAGGATCTGATGTCTGAAACATCCTTCGGAGAAGGCCATTCCATGATAGACCTGATCTTGTCAGGATCTACTGCTACCCCTTTCTCAGACAGAACATGTCCCAAGTAATGTATTTGCTTCTGGAAGAAGTCACATTTGTTGAATTTAGCATGGAGTTGATGCTCTCTTAGCACTTGCAACACAAGTCTAAGATTCTCTTCATGCTCTTCTCTATTCTTAGAGTAGATTAATATGTCATCAATAAAAACTAGTACAAATTTATCTAAAAATTTACTGAGTACATTGTTCATTAAGCACATGAAAGTGGCAGGGGCATTGGTTA
>ML831072.1:107539-121239 GCA_009831015.1 Picea engelmannii | reverse complement strand
TAGATCTGAGCGGGTGGAATTTGGTCGTCCAGATCTGCTCGCCACTTACCCCAAGCCGCATTCGCGCCCTGGCTTAAAGTTGACATATCTTCCTCACATCTAATGGACGTTATAGACCCTGAGATCCTCTGAAAGAATCTCGTCCGTTCATCGGGACTTAACCACATGCTAATATCTCAATATTTATAAGTCTGGATTTCAGGGTTTGAGAGCACAAGGGAACATGCCCTTCGGTGTCCCGAGTGACGAAACGCCGAAGTACCAAACAAACCTAAATCGACGATTATCCCCTTGGGTTATGCCTTGGTCAATATGACCTCGTCCCATATGACCATGGTCTCTCTCCCGTCGGGATTTATCAAGGCGAGAGCCCGACCTCTTGTCAATGGAACTCCCGAATCCCCGATCCCCGGTTTCCCGAAATGGGTAATCTCACGACACGTGGCCTCCTTTAATCGGACGACCCAAATCCATTTCAGGGTTTCTACCATGGAATGCCCCGATATTTCGTCACCAGAACTCCCGAGTTCCCGATTCCTGATTTCCATAAATGGGAGATCTCACAACACATGGCCTCCTTTAATCGGACGACCCGAATCTACTTCGGGGTTTCTACCATGGAATGCCCCGATCTTTCGTCACCAGAACTCTCGAGTTCTCGACTCCCAATTTCCCGAAGTGGAAAATCTCTTGACACATGGCCTTCGTTACTCAGACGGTCCAGATATATTTCGGGGTTTTCGCCCCTATTCACTGGGGGTTTAACCCTCAGGTATCTCCTGACAGATCCAACGACTGTCGGGTTTTCCAGCCGAGATCTGACGACTTAGACAGGTTCCTAACTTGTGTGCTCTCCCACGACTCCCTGGATGTTGAAACATCAATGGTTAGGATGCTCTCATGGACCTTGGGGATCTACGGTCCTGATTTCTTCGCTACCCACGAAAATACAGAAAGACAAAGTGGCAAGGCATTTAACCCTCTACTTTCTCCTACCAATCTAACGGTCATGGGTGACCACAGATTTCTCGACGGGATCTCGTCCATCATTTCGATACTTATCAGGGGTTTTCTTAAGGCCTTGCGCCTTCCCATCCTTTGTCCAGGTTCTTGATGGGATTTTTGAGAAGGGTATCTCTATGGGGAGGTTTACCCAGGGTACTATCTAAGGCAAATAAGGGTATCTCTCTCCTGAGAACCAGGCGTGAAGTTTGAATTAGATCAGTATTCATATAACTAACAATTTAAGAGAACATAAGTCACACGTAGTCTTCCCATTATAAACATACAACTACCAGTACTGATCAAAATATCATACTGACATTCTTATACTAAAATTATTCACAATTTCACATCGTATGAGCATAATTGTCAGAATACATATATTTCAGGATTCCAAAGGCAAAACACTTATCAGAAAGTAACACCAGGGGTTATGTACTGCTGAGAGGGGTGCTCGTTTCCACCCAACCGTAGGCTCAACGACTCCCAGCGGATTTACCACTAGCCACCCCCGAGTTGAGACCACGATGTTGTGAGATTGCGTCTTTGTTTACCAGTGACCAGGAGCGAAGGTTACTCTCCTTCCTCTCTGTTATCACTCACTTTGCATATCGCCAGAGTTCTCTTGCTCCCCTCGCGTCTGCCCCCAATCACTTCTCCCCTACGCCTTATCCTCTTGCGAGGTTGTGTGTGGCGCGATTTCCCTCGCATTGGTCAGGCCTGACGGATCTATGGATGGGCGGTTCACCTCCCCATCCCTCATTAATTCCTGAGGAGCCATCTACCTACCAACCTGCGAGACATTTAATTCGGGGCCAACGAGCCGCTTTTGGTTCTCCGGGTCAGTGAAGTCCAAATACGGTATTGATTTTCGGTGGAAGTTAACGCCACCTTTCCAGGTGCCTTCCACCACCTTTCTACAGCCATCGTGGTCTCTTTTTCAACATATCCCCTCTCAGTAGTTCTGCAATATAAATTCATAATATTATTCACATTAATCGACCTTTTCCACAAGGTCCATTCACATCACATATTCACCTTTCTGAGTTTGCCACAGTTCTTGGCCAGTCCAGTTATTTTTACAAACTGGGGGAAATAGGGTGTTACACTTTCCACCTGGACGTTGACCCTTGAGAGCACATTATGTCATCATTTTGACCTTGACGTCACCCAGATTTAGGGTCTGCACTTATGATGGGCAATTGTGTGCGAATTGGTACATGTGGCAGCATTCAGAACCTTTGGAGGGAAAATGTCCTGCACTTGAGGCCTAACGTTCCACCTTAGGGGCCTAACGTCACCCTAGAAGGGCATGACGTCACCCTTGAAGATGAAATTAGGGTTTAATTAATGACATTTTTGTAAAAACTGAATTTTAGATGTAATTTGGCCATGTCGGCCTTTTTATGACCTAACTGTAATTAAAGGTCATTGATATTGTATAAATAAGAGAAAAAACTCTCAGTTTTATTCATCGTCTCTCATCACAAAAGTGTGTGGTCTGAAATTTGACCCTCTTTAAGGGTTGTTGGTTGAAACTAACTAGTGCGCAACTTCTTGGAGAGGCATTTTTGGTGTATCTTGGCTATTTTCATGGTGGGAAATCTTCAACTAGGGTTTGAGCTTGATTATTCTTGGTGAAGTAAGTAGAAAATTTGCATTTATTTATTGTGAATGAATGCTTATGGTGAATTTACTTGTTTCATATTAAGATTATGAAATTGTTTGCTTGAAACCCTAGGAGAAAGACATAAGTTATTATCTTTTTCTCTATAAATTTCCACTTGCTTAAATTTCTCAAAGAGCACCTTATCTAGAAGTAGATACTAGAGCCCTACCATTGTAGCACTCTAGTAACCCTACTTACATTGCCTATTGCATATTTTATTTCAAATTGTCTAAGGAAAAGAGAAATCGCTCAAGCCTAAGTTTCCTTACTTTCTAGCAATTATCTCTAGGACTTGGATGTTTGAGGCCTTGGGTTACCAACACCTCTCTCATATTCTCCACCTAATTTGACTAAGTATTATCATTGTTATTTCCCTCTAAGAGTTGTTGTTGTTATCATTGACTCCATTACCCTAGAAGGCACTAGTCTATTCACTACTAGTGATTGATTAATCAAACTATTTTCAAACTATCTTCTTTGGAACATCCACTAACTCCTACTAACCTTAGATTAGCCTAATTCACTAAACAACTTGTTGTTGTTGCAAAATATTGCTACAACCATCTAACAACAACAAACTAACCTCAAAAGTGACATATATTGCTACATAGACATTGCTAAATCTACCCTTGACTATCTAATATCAATTTGCCTTGTTAAAGTTACTATTTCTAGTCTTTTTTCAAGCATAATTATTGTGGTTGTTACAAATTTATCATTGTTGTTGTAAATTGTTGTACTGCTGCAATTTTATATCAGCTAGTATATTTTTTAAGATTTCATTGTCTTATGAAGCATTAATATCATTTTGGTACTTGGAAAGTGTCCTTTTTCTGTTTTGTTGTCTTGTTCTGGGCAGGTACACTGTATTATTCATTTGTTTGATCTCTATAAGACATAAAAGAACCCTTTTAAATTGAGTGACCTGAGAGAGGGGGGGACTTTCTTATACTTTGGCCTTACCCTTCTCAAAACCTCAGGTCACTGGGGACATCTCACCTGGGGTACATTGATATACTCCTGAATAGAAAGGATTTTTTTATTAAGGTGACAGTGATAGGTCACTCCATGTTACGCCAATCCTGCTTTCACTTGCCTTGGATTTTGGGCAAGTACAGATTGTGCGATAACAACCCCAACATTATTTATCACTTTCCAGGCATTATTCTCATATTTCCCAAATCTTACATCATTTTATTTTCATGTTATTTCCCCCATGTTTATGTAATTTTAAATTATTGATTAAAATAAGCTTCTAAAGAGGGTCTATTTATGATTGATTCATGATGGAAGACTTATATATGACATTGATTCTATTCTTTTGGTCAAAGGATGTTATATGGGAAGCTTGTCATTTGATTTTGATGATGTAAACTAATAACATAATATAGTTTGAAAAGCCACTTTGGACAAAAGAAATAATCTGGGCACTCATGAATGTTTTGGAAGATTATTTATGAACTTTCTGAAAGGAACTTTACACATATTATTAGATTTACAATGGAGGATTATACAGGGTTATGAACATAAATGATTGATTGTTTGTAAACAATGAACATGAAATTTTCAAGCATTCGTGTAATCTCATATCATTTTTTGCTAATTACAACTCACTTTTTCAATGTTTCTTTGTCATTTATTTATTCATTTTTCACTCATTTCCCTTGTTCAAAGAGATAATTAACTATATATGTGAAGAAGTGTAAAATTCAAATTTTTGCAAAGAAGTGTACAATTCAAAATTTTTAAAGCAAAATAGTAAGAGGGCTTTCTGTCAGATGTGGTTTTTCTTCCCTATTTTCCTTCTTTACCCACTCATTTTTCCCTTGCATGTTTGAATTACTTTGTCTTTTTTCAGACCCGTAGCTAAGTCATCTCTAGCAAAATTGTATTAGATGTTTGATATATTATGTCTTCTAGTTTTACTACTTAGAATGATGATGCATATAGACGAGATTTTTTCAGTTGGGGAAGTAACCATAGTGGAAACAAAGGTAACAGGGGCCGAAGAGGAAGAGTGCCCAACGTGTTTGGGCAAAATGGAAGAAACACGAAGATGAGATTCTCAATACATTTTGATGTTAATTATAAAGTGTTCGATCAACTAGTGCAAACCAACTACCTAAATATTGCCATACATTTTGCATTTCCACCTCCTCAAGCTCTTCTTAATCCTCCCCTACAACCACATCTTAGTATTGTTGACTTCCATGAACCTCTTGTGCATCCAACCAATGATGGTTGGGAAAATATTCCCGCAAATCTTCCTTCTGGCATAGCTCGTTGGCCTAATAACCCTTTTCCACCTCCTCCTCCTCTGAATTCAATGCCCAATGTTGCATTTGTTGCTTCTATTTCCCATCTAGTTCAAGTCCCTAGAAACTACAAAGTGTTATCCATTGAACCCCAAATTGACAAAGGAAAATAACTTGTCAATTCACCAAGTTCTAAGTCATCTAAATCCTCTTCCATACAGCCAAAACAACCTTCAACCCAAGCATAAAGTAATGAGAGAAAAAATACTTTCAATGATATGCACCCTAAGATAGAGAAATTGGAAGAAACTAAGTTTGTTGATAAATACTTACTTAAGCACATGGCTACTCGCTTGGAAGGAAGTAATTAAAGAGAGGCATTATCTAACAAAATGTATTATTTCTAATTTATTTGTATGATGACATCACAGGGCCTTCACTCAATGAACCTATGACACAGCACCTGCGTTCATGGGATATTAAAGAATACCCCTAATTTCACTAGATATTGATAAATACCTCGAGAAATCCCTTTGTTGAACCCCCTCCCAATATATCTTTCCAAAAAAAGAAACCCATGTTTTTATTAGATACCCCTTTTATACCCCCCAATACCCATACACCCCTCGATACCCACAACCACCCCCCCTTGCCGCCCCAATACCTACAATAGATTGACTCTATTTTTCACAATTAAAAAACCCCCTTTATGAATGAATGTGATAAGATAATGGTCAACAAGGTGAAGCCCTTGTGGATGACATTTCCACTTTGACACTCAATGCATATTTTGGACAACAAACACATCATATTATTTTTTTTTTAAACTTTTAATTTCATGCCATTTCATATTTTTGGGAGGTACAAGTGTTTGTTGATATGGCATGTTTATATTCGTTACTTTTTGGTATATTTTTTGATGTTGATATATACAAGATATTTAATTATATTTTGGAGTTACAAGGGAAATAAAGGAACAAAGATTAAGTGGGACCCCACCTATTATTTAGTATTTATTACCCTTGTTATAAATTAAAATTGTCCTCCCCTAACGAAAGTTATTTAACTTTATAACAAAAGGGTTATTGTGAAGGTGGCGAAGAAAGGACTAGGAAGTATTGATTATTGACATGCTCCAAGGTCGTTCATTCTTCTTGAAAGTTTGTTTATTTTTAGTTGGAAAATATGAATTTATTTCAGTGTTGGTTAATGCTAGTTTTGCATAATCAATGCAATGATGTAATTGTAACTTGGACTGATCCAGTTCAATTTTAAGTTCTAGTATTCTTTTTTTTGGACATCAGTTGTCTATGTATGAGTCAAATAACATCTTAGACTTCTAAGTGTAATTCTTATCCAAACCTCCGCAAGAGTTTGAAAAGATAAACTCAGTTGTAACTTAGATTGAGATTAATAAAGTCATTTGTTTATTTCTTCTCATTTATGAGACTTGTTGTATGTTAATTTTTAGATTCATGCTATCTTGCATATACTTATTTAGATATTTTAAAAAATTATTTGCAAGTACACTTTCAATTTTTTTATTTATTTCACAAAAAAGATACAAAGTTTGAATATTTTTAAAATAACATCAGATCCAAGAATCTATTTCTTATGGTATGATTGATATTTTTGGAAAGACTATAAGCCCGGGGTTATAATCCCATCTAACTCACCTAGCCTGATGAGATTCGAAAATGCTTGAGTGAGGATTTTTCCATTCCTCCCATCAACATGATGCACCAAGAATGGTGTAGTTGTCAAACACAATGACACACACATGTTGTGATTTCTAGATTACCTCATCACACTATGAAAGTGAGGAACCTACCCTTGATAGTTTGGTGCACTAACGATGTTTGGGAGTACTATTGTCGATGCTTTGAGTAATCTAGAAATGCATTGATATTCACAATAAAATGAAAATACATTGAAATAACAAATTGTGATGCGTATAACTTTCATGCATACACTAGTCCATCTAGTCACTGACGTCGATGCAAATGGAAGAACTAGAAGTAGAAAACAAAGGTGTATATGTATATGGCTCCCCATATGTACACGTGAGTTTGTGTGTGTACTCGTGACGTGTTTGTGTACATAAGCACATTGGTCCGTGCATTAATTGATGGTGTATTGGTGTGTTGAATTGTTTTAGGTACACCCAAAATAAAACTTCTGCTCACTTACCTCCATTAGCAACCTCTATTAAAAGTAGAAGAGGGTGAAGTGCCTCCATACAAACCTTTGCAACATTCACTTTTCCTTGTAGTGTTTTATTTCAAACAAATCCACACATGCCAAACATGAATAAATTCATCTCCATTGTAAAGAGCATAGTATTAAATTTCAAGAATGGAAAGCAAAGATTACAACACTTATCTTAAATTTACAAAAGATGGTCCAGGAAACTGGTTACATACGAACAATCCACCACCTAAATGTAGGCATCCAATCTAGATGCCTACAAGTTTACAGCTTGCTCAATTCATCACATTGCTCATGACTCATCCAATCTACTAACTGCATAGCATTATAGGTATCTCATACAACCATCAATCAACCATGTCTCTCCTCCAATTCCACATACAACAAAAGGAAATGTATTTTCTTTCTCTTCTCATGTAACATACATACCCAACAACCTCTGCCCTCTATCGAGGCTACGGGGTACTCCATAGCCATTCCAAATTCACATTGATTTTTTTTTATGATATTAAATCATTAACAAATGTAATTAACCATAAGACCATAATTTATAATGCAAGTTAATACATGCAATCAAAACCCAACAAATTAGAAACTAAATTAATCCATGACATTAACCACAATAAACCAACATATTCATTAACAAATTGAGAACCACTTATCTTATGGAATCTTTCACCAAATAGCTATATAAGAAGGATGTTCCACCCAACCATACCCTCTCTATTGCACTTAATTTCTTTGCAACGGAGGCCACCCCCCAGCCGAGGCTATGAATCCACAAGGATGCATTTACCTATGGTTGGCCCTAGTTCTCTTGATATATCCCAATTCCCAAAATTCATAGTCTGTTAGCCCCTACAACTATCCCAAACCACCATCCCTATTTTCCCTTAGGTTGCACAACCCAAGGAATGGGATTCTCTTCTTTGCCATGTAGTCCCTCAAGCTACCCCACTTCCCTCTAGGGCTGTACCATAGTCTATCCAAGAAATATCATTATTGGGATTCCGAGGATTATCAGTTGTAATTAACTTTCCTCAATAATAACAATTTCCCTTATGCATAATCATAATTCCCTTACAGTTTTATGGCAACCATTTTCCATAATTTTATTATAGTCATAATATGGTAGCTTAAGCCTAGAGAGAAAAACCCCAAGAACAATGAACATGAATCATCCCTTGCATGCCCAAAAATCATGGAATATATTTGCATGCATGGGAGAGAGCATGTGCCTTCATGATAAGTACACATATCTCTCTTTGACCACTAATTCCAAGGTTAAAATGACTTGGGATAATCACAAATAAAAGGTTTAATAAAGCTAAGGTTAAAGAACTTAGTGTGGTAATAAAACAACATTATTTTTTCCTTGGCCCCTAAGCCCCATTTCTTCCCTTCTTGTGGAGTCATAGCTCGCCATTCTTTTGTCCTTTTCCTTCTATAGCCTTTGATGTGTGTGTGTGTGTGTAATTATCATTCAATGTACCATTTTACATATTACATCATTCGAATTTTAGCTATTCATCATCTACACATATAAATTATTGGTTTGGGGATTAAAATTGGGGTATGACAACTCACGTAAAGAATCTCCTTCCCCTCAAATGCTTTCCAATTCACACATAAAGAATCCAACTTTTTGTTGTCTTATGGGAATACATTGGTAGATTAATACTATAGCTCCAAAACAATGAATGAACAACAATATCAAGGGAGGGTAATGGTTTCCTAATCTTCCCAACCTCTGTGCTCACTACAACCATATATCTATCTTCCAAGGTCTTCCAATCACTCATTATGGCACTAGTTTTTTGGTCATTTGGAATACTCAATAATTGTGGTGAATAGTGCAAGCGATTTGGAGAGTGTGCTAGTGAGAATGAATAATTCCCATGGGGTGAGAGAGTGAAATGAAGAATTCCACACTTTTTGAATGTTATTTTACTTATGAGTACTTTTCTCATTCTTCTTATTGATGTGAATAGACTTTTCCTCACCCACCTCTTCATGCATTCATGATTTGGCTTTCTAAGTTAAAGGTGGTGGATGGGCTTCATTTAATGCACATGTGGGAAAGATGTGAGATCTTACTCTAACACTTGGCAATAGAGGATTTATTTTCCATGGGTCCTGACCTTTGATCTTCCCCTATTGTGGACTCAGGGCCCCTTTGTGCTCCTCATAACCATATTGTACCATTATATATTATATTATATTCCAACATTGCATTTTTTACATAGCATAGAGATGCATCATGGTAACTCCATCTCATGGTTTTGTAGACAACATATTTACAACCCATATGTGCCTAGCCATTCACTAGTCGGGCTTTGGCCTTGAGCTTCACACTAGGATTCCATACAAGACATATTTATAAGATCATTTATGTAAGCTCACATGTCTCAACACTTGTCGTCTACAATTTATACATTCTTTGATCCAAGATCTTCCAAGGTCAAAATTGGGGTATACAAACTAATCGACCTAAAACTTATTCATGACCCGAGAATTTAAGCGAATGAGAAGGCCTTGTACACTTGTTGCACCACTTATATATCCTTAGATGCATAATGATGTACTTGTTGGGTTGTGGACACTTATTAATATGTGAATACTTAAGGATTCATAATATTGATAAGGTGCTTGAAATTTTCTAAAATTAGGATGTGTCATTTGTATTACTAGAGTGACTCTTGGTATGCTTGTTTCATCCCTTGCCATGTCACCATAGAGCCTTAAAAAATATTCACGTAACACTTGTACATGTGCACATTGGAGAGGAGACAAAATGCTTATGTGCATGAGTGGATAAACACTTGGAAAACATGCTCAATAGAGAAGACACTTGGGAGAACTTTCATTGAGATATAAGAACAAGACCGATAAGTACATATGGGGAGATGTATCAATATGTTGGCAAAAAGAGTTTAGGGGATAATAATAATGTTGCAAATACTTTATCCAAATATTTTTTCTGGAAGAGTGGTGATGTAGAGGGTGATCGAGCCCCTTTGCAAATTAGAATTACACAACAAGTTCCCCAAGTAATATTTGTTATAGGTAGACTAAGAAGTGTGGTTAAGTCTTCCTCTCAACATGTTGTTCATTCACAATAGTGACAAACTACAATCATGGTAAACATGGGAAGAAACATACATATCTCAGTACATGAACTCTACTCGTGTGTAAGCATTCTCTTGCAACTAAACACTCGATATGTAGACATAATCTCACTTGGTCTCTCATGCATCAAAATTTCCCATACTCGTATCAATGCCCATATCCAAAGACATGTTAACCAATATTGAGACTGGAATTTACATAGATACACGAGGAAACATATTATTCATGTCATTGTAAAACATCACGCAATACAATTTGGGTGCAAAATTCTCTCTCTCTTTATAGAGGCTCTCCTCCTCTATCATTATCCCTACATTATGTCTCTAACTTTACTCTTGTGTCAATACCCTACTAGGCCAATGGCCATGGCAAGGCATGGCCTTCAACTTTACAATATTATGTATATATTGCTCCAACCTCTTGCACCCATCTCCTTGTGACAACCTCAATTTATTAATGAGCTTTCTCATTGCAATTGCTTCATGCTCCCACTCTTGGTTTCCTCTCATAATTGAATTACCTCAACCATCAACCTTCTCTCGTCAAGTATTCAGGTCCCAATGTGATGTTTTTGCATCAAACTTCCCATGTAATTAAAAATCATTTCATGTGCTTATGAGTTATATTCACACCTTCAATCAACATCACAACTCTTTGTTTTTGCTACACCTTCTCTCTTCATTTAATTATTGTTATCTTCATCTCAACATCCTATCACATTCATTGTTGCATATTTACTTGCAACAAAACAACAACACAATTATCATGGAAATACAAGAATTTTATTTACAACTTGATTTATGTTGCAATTCATCTTTTGATATTGTTGTCATCTCTATCTCTCTTTCTTCATTAGCGCAAGCAATGCTCATGTGATCCTCATCCATGCATCACTTACATGACTCAAATTGAGTCATGTCCCAACAAATATATTCCACTAGCATTTTTATGAAGTCTAGAAAGTGCCTTCAGTGTAGCCAACCACTCTTGCTTGAACCAAACAACATGGAGTCACTTGCTCAACATGTTATGCTTCTCTCGACTCAATCATTCCCAACCACATGCAGACTACCTCAATCAGTGATTATGTCGGCATCTTTACATCTTCAAAAAACAAAATTCTCAGAGATCCACATGCATTCATAGCGGTCTTCCTTTTTCTGCATATTATCTACACATGGTCTGCAACACATTCTCTTGAAAAATGATTCATCTTCATTAGCAAATTTAAGACATGTTCCTTCCTTCTTTAGTCAATGTCTTATTTGTCTTCAATAGCTTCTTTGCAACATTTCATGCTTTCCCGAGAATTTTTGTCTCCGCCTCCACAACTCTCATCTGCACCTCCCAACATCATTGCCAACTTTCATACCACTCAATGCATAGGGGAATTGATCCCCCCTACAAATCATAATTACAATATAGTCTCCCCAAGTCATCTCTATTGTAGGTAGACTATTCACACAAGAAACATGTCTAACTATTCCTCTCTACATCATGTTCATTCACAATAGGTAAACAAGGAAAAAATCGTACATATCTCAGTACATGAACTCTACTCATTTGTATACATTTTGTTGCAATCAAACATTCAATATATAGACATCATCTTACATTATCTCTCACACATAAGAATTTCTCATACTCATATCAATGCACATATCCAAAGACATGTTGACCAATACAAAAATGGGCATTTACATAGTTATATATGGAAACCTACTATTCATGTTATTGTACAACATTACACATACAATTTAGGTGCAAAAGATCTCTCTCTCTCTTTATAGAGGCTCTCCTACTATATTGTCATCCCCACGTTCTATCTCTATCTCTACTCTCAAATTGTCTCAATACCTTGCTAGGCCAATGGCCATGGTAGGTCGTGGCCTTTAGCTTTACAATATTATACAAATACTATTCCAACCTTCCATGCCCATCTCCTTATGACAACCTCCATTTTATTTGCGATCTTTCTTTTTATAAGTGCTTCATGCTTTGACTCTTGGTTACCTCTCATACTTGAATTAACTCAACTGTTAACCTTCTCTCGTCATTTGACTTTCCACCCATCCATGCATTCATTCTATCCTGATCACGTATGCATGTATTGATGTAATGTTCCCACGTGAAGTGGCATGGGATTATACCATGGATTGTCTAGGTGAGTGTTAGACCTTGTGAGGTGCAAGCTAATTTCAACATCCTTGCATGAGGGGTGCCTTGGAACTCAAGAGAAAGTTGGTTGGGAGGAAAGTGATTGTGTTGTATGAACTCTCCCATGGATGGAGTTGGTTCAAGGGAGTGTAATTACAGGCATATAATGCTTAAACCACATAATATGGTTACAACGGTCCATGATTTGTTTTCATCACACATTTGTGCAAATGAATATGGTTAATTGGTTGTCAAGTGTTGGATACATGCTAGTTAGGTAGATGTTATGTAGGATTAGTAGTTAAATTGTTGAAAATAAAAACAACAGAGTTAGTGCTATGTGTTTTACGACAATGGAACTCGGGGTGCTAAGAGATGAGAAATGCAACGATGCACTCATACACATAAGTGATGTACCCACTCACACATGAATTGCACACCCATTACAAGTTATGCACCTAACTTGTGCATCTAACCCATACACCTAACATATGCTTCTAACCCATGCACCCAACCCATGAACATAAATAACATATCTAACCCATGTAGCTAGCCAATGCACTTAATTCTACACATACATAAGAAACACAAATAAATGATGTACTCATGCACATAATCATTGCAACTAACATTGGCGATGCACCTAACCTATCCACCTACCCACACACCTAGCCCACCCATCCACCCATGCACATAAGCAACACACTTAGCATAAGCAATGCAACTAGCCTCTTGATTTACCCAAACATCCAACCCATGCACCTAATCCACATAGCTAACAAATGCACCCAAGCCACATACATCATAAATACTAATAAGTGATGAACACATGCACACAAGCACTACACCTAACCCACCAATGAATATAAGAATCACACTTAGCCTATTCATTTACACAAGCATCCAATTCATGCACCTAACCCACACATGTAACCCACATATCTAACCCATGCACATAACACATATGTATTAGTAAATAGTCGCTAAATGTTTTTAGTAAATAGTCACTAAATGTATAAACTATTTTTATCTGTTTCTTAAATGTTGTATTTCAAAGAGTAACTTGAGTAGTGATGCACCTAACCACGCACCCATGCACATAAGAAACATGTCTAACATAAGTTATGCACCTATGTTCCATCCATATAACCCATGCAACTAACTCACACACATAACCCACTTAGCTAACTAGTGCACCTAACACACGTACATAAGTGATACACATAAGCAACACATTCACACATATACTTGACACACCTAACATAAGTGATGTGCCTAAT
>ML831072.1:83021-95993 GCA_009831015.1 Picea engelmannii | reverse complement strand
TTTTGCTTTAAATTAAAAAGACCGCGCGAATTAACTATTTATATATAATTATGCTCGGACTCAATTGTGAAATGCCAAGCTACAACTATGGAGACGATATGCCTTCCTCTGGCGCCATCTCACAGAGCAAGGCTGGTCTCTGCAGGATACAGAACACTCGATTCCTTCAACAACCTCTCTCCCCTCGATCTCGCTCGAGGTATTATTCATTCGTTCGTTTCTATTTTCTCCTTTGCATACTGCGCAGCCAATTTGAATTGTACAATCAACTGGCTATCATATATGTTTGTGGTTCATAAGTTTTCAATTTCAAGTATGGAACTCAGAGCTGGAGTTTTATTGTGAATCAACTGAATTTTATTATACACATTAAGTTTTAGAAGGCTCGAAAGCCTTTCGGATTGTACGATAAACTCCAATATTGTGAAGAGTATATGGACAGCAACAAATATTGAACTAGCAATCTTATCTGTTCTCTTTTTGAGAGAATTACATGGTGGGTCTAGCGATTGCTAGGTGATAAGTGCAAACTAGTAGTTATAACTCAAGGTCTCTAGGTATTTCATTGGCATACAGAGGGCAGAGTGCAAGTCTGGAGAAGTGGTCTCCATCGAGTTAGCAGCTTGAGTTTTCAACGAATCGATTGCTTCTCTTTGCTGGCAAAATGATCTCCGGACAAGGATAGTGCATAATTTCAAACACCATCTGACGATACCGAGATACCTTGTTTATGAAAGTAGGCCATCTTAGGATAGTTACTTGGTGATCGTTTAATTACCTGCAGAATGCAGACAGTTAAACTAGGTCTAAATTACCCTAACACTGACTATAATCTGTTTTCGAGCATTCGGATGCTCTTTCAACACTCCCTCTCAGCAAACATTCACCAATTGTTGACAATTATCCCTGCAATCAATCACTCCTACAAATCATTCGTGAAGAAATCTACTCCCCCTGCAACTAGTCACTCTAACAAACTGCTAATGGAGAAATCTTCTTGGAACCACATGCAACTTCCTCCACCAGTAACCCCCTTTATTTCGTCCAAAGCAAGATTTGTCATCTCTTCCATTACTGAAAGCAGAAATCCATAGTTTGGCTAGGGCCATGGACTCACCTAAGCACAATCTTCTTTGTGCACCTTTCATGGTTCCCCACTACTTGGAGCTTGGAGGCTATGAAGAATCTCTTCTAGTTACCTTTTTTATTTATGCTCATTTGTTCCATGATCCATCTATGCTCATATTCCTCCATATTTGGTATGCCGTAGTCTAAATGATCTACGAAATGACTCTTCTCCAACTATATTTTTTGGGGACATTTGCTCGAAATTTGGTGAGAAATTGTTACATCCGCAGATTTGAGTGATTATTTCTGTATAATCCGAGTGTCCCAAGGGTTTTTTAGCATGCTGAATCCATTTCTACATTCATAAATGGATTTTAAACAACAAAAAATAGTGATTTCGTGTAGATTTATGTCGCCGTATTCAGGCGAACAAATCCATTTCATAGAACAGTTTGACAACGCCATTTGGTATTTGGGAATCCCCTTTGGCGTACATGTTTCCCTTATAGATCAATGGAGGTGGATCATGGCAAATTTGAAAATAACCTTTTTCTTGGTTCACTCTTGACTTGCTACTTGTTGGGTGAATTACAGTTGTGGACATAATTTATCTTTAGGGCATTTGTATTACTCCTAGTGTCTCTTTCCTTTTCAATCAGTGTATAAAGCCCAAGAGCATGTGCTCTAGAGATTTCTCTTCAGAAAAGAGGGAGGGACAAAGGGGTTTCCTTTGGTGGCTTGGGACATATGTACCTTACTCGTGCTCAGGGAGGTTTCGGCCTTCCTAATGTAAAACCCAAAGGAGTGGCCCTTGCCAACAAATGGGTGATATGGTCAGTGGACGGGGATGCCCCTTAGTAGGTTTTAGTGTGTCACCGAATTCAATAGGCTCAAAGAACTGGAGGGATTAATGGTCCTTTTCATAT
This sequence comes from Picea engelmannii, assembly GCA_009831015.1. Classification (NCBI taxonomy): domain Eukaryota; kingdom Viridiplantae; phylum Streptophyta; class Pinopsida; order Pinales; family Pinaceae; genus Picea; species Picea engelmannii. The sequence goes on along the minus strand of ML831072.1, from coordinate 93,999 downwards.
GTGTGACATTATTGGTAATGCAAAGGCATTTAAGGTCTCCAGTTCGGTTCTGCTCAAGAGGTCATGGGTAGCTTGGTAGAAAATCTCTAGATTTCCTTGTTGGCAGTTTGAGGGACCTCGTGACTCTTGGGATCTAGCATCTTAGTCTATTTGGATGTTCCGATCTTTAGAGGGCCAAATTGGACTCTCGCTAAACCATGCAGGTAAAAGGTTGGCTAGGAAAGGATTGTTATCTTGAAAGGTATCCAAAGAGTTGTTTATACAAAATGCAGAGGCACGAGGAAGGCATTGTATGGAAGAATTGGAGACGGAGAAATGGAAAGCCTATTATATCTATGAGATGAAGGAGCTTTATGAGCAGGTTAGGCAATCCTTTGATCTAGGTACTCGCTTAAATAAAAGACAGGGGCTTGGCGATCCAATGGAGCATTGGCTGAGGGGGCATTAGGGCTTTTGTAAGGCTCGTGCTCCCTATCACCACGTGAAAATGCAAGACTCATTTTTGCATTTTCAAGGCTTGGGAGAGATGGAGATCTACATGTTTGCCTTTTTCTTTCACGTGTTATGGTGCTCATGTCTTTTGAGGCATGTTATATGGTCGAGTTCACATATTTGGAGGTGGTGTTTCACATGTGGTAATAATTCACCTTTTGGGGTGCCTTCAACATATGATGATGCATTTTCTTACTTTGAATTATACTTTGAGGCATTTTGCATATCCCAAGGCATAAGTTATGTAATTGGACGAATTTCACACCATTGAAGCTTTTAGGAGAACACCATGCATTGCATGAAGACACTTGGCATCTTTTTGTTATCCCAAGGGAGAGGTGGAACCACATCTTGAGGAGCGCTCCTTTGACTTGGTCCTTTATTGTTATTTAAATTTTGATGTACATCATTGGATGAGCTTCTTGAAAGGTGCAACAAGGGAGGATGTTACACTTGGGATGTACTCACACTTGTCCTTGCATGTTTTTGGAGAGGAGCATCCATCAACTAAAGGGTTCCCAGGGTTTGGAAATTATTACATGTTGTTCTATGAGATCCTCCTCACTATAGGGGTACATATGTCCATGAGATCCACTTTGTAAGGTGTTGGTTTGCAGTGGCTACCATCCTAAGCAGATATCTTTCGATAGAGTGCCTAGATTGTAGCTAGATTAGTGGCAAGTGCCAATATGTGCAGAGTGGCTGCGACATTTCATAATTGTGGTCATAATAGAAAATTTGACCAATATCGAGGGAGTTATGACGATTTCAAATTTGCTGCAAGCCCTAGCTGCGTGTGAGTCCCTAATTTGAAGGAGGTTTTGGAGGAGCGCCCTAGCTCTAATGAAGACACATGGCATTATTTTATCATCCTGAGAAGGAGCATTTCCCTACCTTGAAGAATGTCCTCTTTGACTTGGCATTTATTGTTATTTTATGAGGGTAGTTAAAGAGTGGTTATCTAAAGGAGCGCTCCAATGAAACAAGGACACATAGCATAACTCACCCTCTTGCATGATCAAGGTCCACATGCCCATTTCAAGGGAGCTCCTTTGCTAAGATGAAGATACATGGCAACTATAAATGCATGATTTGAGGGGTAGTTCACCTTTTTTAAAGAACGCTCCACCAAAGGAAAGTCTCTAGAAACTAAGTGTATTATTTTATGCATAAAAAGCCATGTTTGAAGGGAGTGCTCAGCCTAGAAGGTCCTAGAGCAACTCTTTTTTTGGTTGTAAAAAAATTCTTATATATATATATAGAAACTTATTTACATCAACAACCCCCAAAAATGAAAATGGAAGGGTATATACAATGAAATTTTTATCCTCTTCCTTAGCAACTAAAACAACTATAAAATCATATTAAGAGGCATGGTCTAATAATTTGGCATCCTTAATCAACAATGGTCCTTTTGCCAGTGGATGCATACATACCTCATTTCTCCATAATTGACAAAAAACAATTGAAGAATTGACCTCATTTTCAAATACATATTTGCAGTGGAGTTAGGAGAGAACAAATGATGCAAAAACTCTAAAACAGTGCCAAACACTAACTAGAGAATCCCGAATCATAGATCTAGAATCTCCCAGCAAAACTGCCCTCCAATGCAAATATCCATGAATAATGTTTGCCAACTGTGATTGAACCTATTCCTAGCAAGACCTCACAAAAGGGCAGTCCCATAAAATATGCTTCACCGTTTGTTCATGCTAGAGAGGACAAGCGGCATTTAGACCCTTCTCATAATCTTTTATTAATATTTCTTGTAGAAAAGAAGGATGTAAGGCTCTCTAGACTATTCTAAATAATATTTGATTGTAAAATTAGTTGAGTAGAAAGGCTTTAAAAGGATGAGCTCTCCTCATTTGCAAATCAGAAGTTCAAGTGGAGAAAACCTCCCTTAAGAAAGCCAAGGGTATTGTAAATTTGCAAGTTAGAGGGAGGAAAGCTTGGTTGAATTATGCTATTTTTTGCTGGAGTATAGATCATATTGATGCTAGGGCTGCCATATCAAATGCTACTGGTATATAGCTCCATCTTTAGATCTGTTACATACTTCTTGTGGACTGTTTAGATGCTATAGAAGGACGTTTTGGAGAGGTATTCATGCCATCCCGTTCCCTTGATGTAATCAATGTTTGTCAATGAAGATAAAGGCTATTGTTCACTCTTATTGGATGGTTGTTGCTGATCTCTTTGCTTTATTGATTGCATCATATGTTGGTTGGTTTTGAACTGGGAAATGACAAAGCATCTTAATGAATTTATCATATAGTTCCTTGCATCAATGTGGTTGAATTAATTGGTGATGTTCATGTATAATATAACTTGCTGATTTATCCATCACATTGCAAACTTCTTCATCAAGTAAACTCTATTTTCCCAAAGGACAAGGCACTTGGTCTTACTTGCCTTCTCACCCTTTGTTTAAAGAAGATCATTAAACAGAAAAATCACTAATCTAATTTTCAGATTTGTGCTAATAGATAGATTAGTGTATTGATCTTAAGGAATCCCCCCTTGTGTTGGAGAGCTGGCCTAAAGTGAAGGGAGGTTCGATTGAGGTGACAATGGGTAGAAGTTCCAAGAGTTTCCCTAGGGTTTGTACTTGAAGATTGGACTTATCTTGTGTGTAGATCCAAGACGTAACAATCCCCTTAAAAAATAAAGTTTGGGGGGTGGCTACTGCTTCATGAAGGATTAGTTTCCAAGAGTAGATTGCATAGATTTGCGTAACTAATTTGACATGTACCTGCCAAAGTTTTTTTGGGCACGGTTTCAAGCTGAATTTCACTCCCTTTTTTTATCTCTGCTCTCATGGAAGGGGCCCCTCCTGGGGGACACTTGAATGGTTAAGGAAAACTATAAATTGCTTGGCATTCAATTCACTTGGTTGTAACTGGTTTTTTGTAGAAACATCGTTGTAAAATTACTTTCAATGAGGTTCCTCACCCCCTTACTCTAGGGGTTGTGAGAAGCTTTAAGCAAGAGTTTGTGTAATATACCTTATTGTATATTACGGTTAATGTTGTTTGTATTAATTATACCATCAATGTAAAGTCACGTCCATTGTCTAAAATCGCGACTATATTCATTCGTGTGTATTTATGCACGTTATTGTAAACCTAATTGACGTCGCATAAGAAATAAATGAATATTGAATATATAAATTCTTATATATATCTCACGTTTCCTTGCAATTGGTATGAGAGCCAGGTTGGGCCTGGACACCACGTCTTCCGCACTTACCAATGTTGCCAACACTCCCTCCATGTTGGAATTGAGCGAAGGTCTTAAAGAATTTTGGGTAGGCCTTGTAATTCCAAGTAACTGCTGCAATAAATACTTCGTTGGATGCCAAAATCGACAAATTGAACGAAGGATTAGTAGAGTGCAGTAGAAATTACAACGACATGAGAATCGAGCTCGAAGCAATATCGAATGGGAATAGAAGCCCCAGTGATTTGGAGAGTCCATGCCAATCTAAAAAAGGAAATTTGGACGAGCCACCAAGAAGTTTGCACGAGTCTCCTTCAAAGAAATCCTGTTCCCCTTCTTCTCCTTGGGGTCTTTCTTATTCTTCACTATGATTCGGACGAATCTCCCGCTATGACTTACAACTCCCACAATACATTTTATGATAACAACAACATGTAAGATAACGTGGAATTGCAGAAATCCGAGAAATATGGGTCGACAAAAAAACAAGAGGATGACGAGGAGTATCCCAAAGTAGAGCATGAACAATTATTCGATGGCGAGGATAGGAATTCATACAAAATATTCTGTAAGGAGATGGTCTTTTGTCCTCTTACTATTCAAGTTATCGAATACACATCCAGCTCTTTCACAAGGGAAGGTGATGAGGTAGACCAAAAGTTTGATAGTTTCCTAGCCAAATTTCCAGGCGAAGAGGTGGATAGTTTATCTATTGTTGATAAGCTAGAGAGTAGTATTATTGATAATGTTGAGTGTATGTTTGAGAGTTTTCACTCTGGAAGTGCAATTGCATATAATGTCATGGATGTGAAACCTACATCTACTTCACTTGTCAAGCTTCTGGTGCCTGAAGGGATGGATATAAAGCAAGATAATTGTGGTGATGCTTTTCAACAACAACCAACAAAGCTACCTTCAATGAGAAAGTCAATGTCTCCAATTTCACGAAAAAGACTTCTACAAGCTGTGGATTTTAGAAGTGCATTTATGAAGTCTCGTCCTCCAGAAAGTTCATGTCAACTGAGTGAATTGGATGCAATGGATTCAAGCGTTAAATCACTTGATACTTATTTAAAGTCTTTGCAAAGCTCAGATGATAAGGCATTAGGATCCCCATATCATAATAAAAGTCCTACCCTGCAATGAAATTTCCCCTTTTCACTTCCAAAAAGCCCCCGACATTCTTCTAGACCATGTTTTCTTTGTAACCCATTACTAGTTGATCGTCTTGACATTCCATCTTCTCCTTTGCTACCAAAGAAGACAGATAATAATGATGTTGGGGTTCGAAGAGAAGTGTCCCTCTCTCCATCCATCAAAGGCATTCTCAAGTCCCCTGGGCTTTCCCGCCCAACAACATGTAAATGCAATATATGTTTTTCTATACAAGTACAATCTGAGAAGGCGAGTGAGTTTTCACAGTGGTAGACGTGTGATATAGAGGCTTTAGCACACAACCTTTTGAAATAATCAAAGACAATGCGAACTATTGTTGAAGAGACCTTTGAAAATGCCTTGTCTAGTCCATCATCTAAGTTCAAGGCGGAGGAGATAAACCAAGCTATGACTAACGCTTTAGAAGCAGAGGAGACAACTAAAAATGGATTAACATGATGTCTCGAGACTGTAACCATTTTTGTAAAATCATGAAGCATCCAAGTGACAAAATAACCAACCTTTCCAGCGATCCTCAAAAGCATGAAAACAAAATAATGTTTGCAGATGAAGTTGGCAAGGAGCTATGCCAAGTCTCATATGGTGGACCACCAGAAAATGGTGGTTGATTTGCACAAGAAAACCGAATCGAAGAATAAGTTGATTAATAACTTGAGCCCGAGAATTGCACAGTTAGAGGAGCAAATATCGAAGTCTAAAATGAAAAAAAAATGAGGAGTTTAGATCCAAGCATTAGTCTTTTATCTCCTCCGCTTCATGATTTTACAAAAACGATTATAGTCCCAAGACATCATGTTAATCAATTTTTTTTTTTTGTCTCCTTAACTTTTAAAGTGTTAGCTGTAGCTTGGTTTATCTCCTCCGCTGTGAACTTAGATGATGGACTAGACAAAGCAATTTCAAAGGTCTCTTCAACAAAAGTTTGCATTGTCTTCATTTCTTTCAAAAGGTTGTGTGCTAAAGCCTCTATATCACACATTTGTCGTTGTGAGAACTCACTTGCCTTCTCAGATTGTACTTGTATAGAAAAACATATATCACATTTACATGTTGTTGGGCAGGAAAGCCCAGGGGACTTGAGAATGCCTTTGATTGATGGAGAGAGGGAAACTTCTCTTTGGACCCCAACATCATTATTATCTGTGTTCTTTGGTATGAGGGGAGAAGATAGAATGCCAATACGATCAACTAGTGATGGGTTACAATGAAAACGTCGTCTAGGAGAATGTCGAGGGATTTTTGGAAGTGAAAAGGAGAAATTTCGTTGCAAGGAAGGACTTTTATTATGACATGGGGGATCTTGATGCCTTACCATCTGAGCTTTACAAAGACTTTAAATAAGTATCGAGTGATTCAACGCTTGCATCCATTGTATCCAATTCACTCAACTGACATGAACTTTCTCGAGGGCAAGGCTTCATAAATGCACTTCTAAAATCCACAGCTTGTAGAAGTCTTTTTCATGAAATTGGAGACATTGACTTTCTCACTGAAGGTAGCTTTGCCGATTTTTGTTGAAAAGCATCACCACAATTATCTTGCTCTATATCCATCCCTTCAAGCACCAAAAGCTTGACAGGTGAAGTAGATGCAGGGTTCGCATCCATGACATCATATACAATTGCACTTCCAAAGTGAAAACTCATAGACATACACTCAACATTATCAATAATACTATTCTTTGGCTTATCAACAATAGATAAAATGTCCACCTCTTCGCTTGGAAATTTGGCCAGGAAACTATCAAACTTTTGCTTTACCTCATCATCTTCCCCCGTGAAAGCGCTGGAAGGGTCTTCGATAACTTAAGTAGTAAGAGGAAAAAAGACCATCTCCTTATAGAATATTTTGTATGAATTCCTAACCTCGCCATCGAAAATTTTTCATCCTCTACTTTGGGATACTCCTCGTCATCCCCTTGTTTTTCTGTCGACTTAGATTTCTCGGATTTATGCAGTTTCACGTTATCTTGCATGTTGCTGGTATCATAAATTGTATTGCGGGAACTGTCAGTCGTAGCAGTAGATTCGTCTAAGTCAGAGGGTGAAGAATAAGAAAGACCCCGAGGAGAAGAAGGGGAACGAGATTTCTTTGAAGGAGACTCATGCAAACTTCTTGGTGACCCATCCAAATTTCCCTTTTTAGATTGGCGTGGACTCTCCAAATTACTAGGGCTTCTATTCCGATCCGCTATTGCTTCGAGTTTGATTCTCATGTCATTGTAATTTCTACTGCACTCTGCTAATCCTTTGTTCAATTTGTCAATTTTGGCATCTAGCGAAGTATTTATTGCAGCAGTTACTTGACTTACAAGGCCCACACAATTTTTTTTAAGACCTTCGCTTAATTCCAACTTGGAGGGAGTGTTGGCAACATTGGTAAGTGCGGAAGACATGATGTCTAGGCCCAACCTAGCTCTGATACCAATTGCAAGGAAACATGAGATATATATAAGAATTTATATATTCAATATTCATTTATTTATTAGTCGATGTCAATTAGGTTTACAATAGCGTGCATAAATACACACAAGTGATATTGTCACGTCACGGTTTTGGCAGATTTGGTCATGATGGCACATAGATGGGCTGAAAGCCCATATGCTGGGCAGTGTACCCTAGGGCTTATTTCTCACTGGATTGAGGACGTTGCAACAGTTGATAGACGGATACCATGCAAAGACGAGATGCAACTTCCTTCACCTTGGACGCAGTGCCTAGATCCTTGACGTTGCCATCCATTTGATGATGACGTCACCTTCTAGGGTTTCATGGTGATAGGTTTCAACGATTACTTGGGGTACCATTGATGATTTGGCATGACCATGGAAGAGGAGACACACCATTGCCATCATTGAACCTTGAGATGATGCCATGTCGCTTTGGGAGGCCCTCCTTTGCCCTTGGGAGGCTTGACGTCACCACACATGTGGCATTTTTTCATGTTTTATCGTTTGTAGAGATTATTTGTGGGGTCAGCCCCACTTATATTGACATTTCACTTTATTATGTGGACAAAGCTATTAGTTTTCACTGCACCTCAGGTCTGGTTTATTGTTTCCACAATTATACACAAATTTACCCAATTTGAACTGTAAACATAAACACACTGAGATGCCTAACTACTTTAGCACAACGGAAAATACATAAGCAATTAGATCATACACAGGTACACAAGAATTTAATGCCCAAAATCATGTTCTTAAACCAAGAACCAACAGGGCTCCCGTACCAGGGACAATGGCCCAATTTCACACAAAGTAAGATACCAAAACACTTACTAAACACAGATAAAATCTTCAATGGTTTCCATGCCAAACCTGGTCTTCAAAACTGCTGTTGTTACAGCTCCACATGTCCTGCTGTAACAACCTTCTAGGGCTTGTCCAAAGCTGTTGTTACACCACTGTAACAACCCTCCTTTGCTGCCCCAAAAATCTGCCTTATCCTTGCTTCTGTTCCAGTGCTTTCCTGCCCTCAAGCAGCCCTTAACTTGCTGTCCAAAAACCACTTCAAGGAACTGCTGCAACACACCTGTTACAGCTCTCAATCTCTGCTAATCTTGGCCTCTACAATTGCTGTTACATACCTGTAACAATTCCTTGTTTGCCCAAAATTTGCCCAAGACACTGCTGCTGTCCTCCAAGGCTGGCCGAGCCTCTTAGACTGTCCCAAGACCACCCAGCAGTCCCTCCTTCCTTGGCTGAGCCACCAATTTGCCCTCAACAGGCCTGTGGCTGACCTTTGACCCTTCAGAACAGGCCCAACCCCTTGCTGCTCCTCTTTTCCACCAGGCCGAACCTCCTAGGCCTACTGTCCAGCCCTTTCTTTGCTGTCTAAGCCTCCTACCAGCAGACTAGCAGACCCAGGCTGCCTTCCCTTGCTGTCCGAGATCCTCTAGGGTCTGCGACTGCCTCTCCTAGGCAGGCCGAGCCTCCCTAGGCTGCCTGTCCTAGGCCTGCGGCAACCTCCTTTGCCTTGGCCAAACCCTCTTCCAGCCCTACACAAGCGTGCGGCTGGCCTCTCCTTGCTGATGCCCAATTTGACCCTCTTCCTCCTTTGGTACCTGCCCAAAACAATCACAAAAGACAGCATAAATGAGGCCTTTCAGCCTCCTCCATTTGGCTGGACTGAGGTCACCAAGTGGTGGATTGAAATTACCAAAGACTCCTCTTCATTTATCTCTCCATCATGATCAAATGTCACAATGACTTGATCTCTATTTATACAAGTCCAAGGGGTGTGTCAAAAGCCCCTCCACAAGTCAATATTAAATTAGAATAATTTAATCTTGTGTGGGTGTGAAGCCCCAACACAAGCCCACGAAGCCCATCATCAAACCCCCAAGCCCCCAACTCAAACTACAAGGGGGTTTTCGCCGAATCGAAAGTGTGAGGTGGTGCCCACGACGATTCCCACATGCCCAACACCTAGGGCACGTGAGAATACCTACCCGAAGCTACAAAAATCAACACTCCCTCTTAGCAAGGGAGGTATTCTCACCACACTCTACAATCACTTGGAGGTACCTCTGTCTCCCACCTCGGGAGTAGCTCTGTCTCCCGCACTGGATCTGCTACCACAACTGCTCTCCAATCCACCTGAACCCTCTGTCACCAAAGCAAACCTGCTCTCAAGTCCTCCTGACTGGCTGCATGCTCAATCACTAAAGCAAATCCTGTTGTTTGGCACGATCCCTCCCTGGAAGACATCTTGCTCCTAGAAGCCTCCCGCTCCCGAGCATCTTGCTTGGCCATCACAATCCATGACACGATCTTGACAGTCTTGGAAGATGCCTCACTCCCATCTGGACCTGAAAGTTGGCTCCCACTAAGCCACTGAATCTCCCTTTGAGCCTCCCGACTCCCTCTGAGTATCCTAACTCCCTCTGAAGTTGGACTCCTTCTGAGTCTACACAACCTCCGGAGCTACCTGCTCCCAGTTCAGTGTCCTCTACAGTCTTGGGAGGCTGCTCCTCCCCACTGGGTCATGAGGGCTGACTCCCTCTGAACTTTGGCTCCCTTTGAGTCTGTAACATTGGTGGAGCTACCTGCTCCCTTTGAACCACTGGTGGGGCTGTTATCGCACAATCTGTACTTGCGCAAAGCCTAAAGGCAAGTAGGCTGAGATTGGCGTAACACGAGGGTGATCCTGTCATTGTCACCCCAACATGATACCCTTTTCTATTTAGGAGGAAAAACCTTCTCCAAGGGAGATGTCCCTAGACCTAGTGGGTTGATGAAGGGAAAGAAATGATAAGCAAACTACCCCTCTCTGTAGGTCACTCAAGTCAAGTTTAAGTCTTGAAGGATGAAGCAAAAAAAAGATAAAGTGTCCCTGCTCCTTAGCAATACAACAACAAGCGTTAAAGGCAATATAACAGATGATAATGTTGCTTCAACAAGACAGTAAACTTGTGAATATATGCTGGCTGTCTATGTATTCAACAAATGACAAGTAGATGATAGCGATAAGTAAATGATAACAGCTGCAATTTGTATCAACAAGAACGCACTTGTGCAGACAATGTGAACAAGCATTTAAAGCATCACTGATAATACTTTGTCTTATGTGAGTTCTCAAATATATCAACCAGCAATTGGATTTAAACAGGCTGTCTAAGTTAAATGTAACAGCAGTAAAATAGAAGTAATGACAGCAATGAACAAGCTTCAGAAATGTACTCTTCTAAGGCAATTGAACAAACACTTGAGCATATATTGATAGTAAGGCAATTGTACAAATTCTGGGCTGTTCTAAGGTGGTTGTTAGGCTGATATAGACTGCAAACAATGGCTGTAACAATGAATTATCAGCAGTAATTAAATGGCTGTTAGTATCTCTAAGCTAGGTTAATTAACTAGTTAAAGTTAATAGGGTAATTAAGTAAGAAATGGTTTGGAGTTTGAGTTTGAAGATACTTGCCAAAGAGTGAGGTTTGACTAGTGCCTTTCTAAGGGTAGTAGAGTCAAGTAGGCAGCTTCCTTCAAGGCTGCTAACAAGTGATTTTACACATAATCCAAGAGGGAGAAAGACCTAGGAAGAGTAGCACCTTAAGTCCTCCTAGGTTTGACCTCAAGAAGTGA
>ML831072.1:35171-49013 GCA_009831015.1 Picea engelmannii | reverse complement strand
TATTCTTAGATTTTCCACATTAGGTTTCTTACCTGAGAAAGCTTCTTCTGGTGTCATGTCTTTCAATATACGATGAGGACTTTTGTTCTGCACATATATTGCTGTCATTGCTGCTTCTCCCCATAAGAACATGGATAGACCTTGATCATTTAGTAAGGCTTTTATGGTTTCTTCAATGGATCTGTTCTTTCTTTCCGCTACACCATTTTGTTGAGGATTATGAGGAACTGTCAGCGCCCTCCTAATCTCGTTCGATTTGCAGAATGCAACGAATTCCTTTGATGTGTATTCTCCACCATATCGGTTCTTAGTGTCTTGATCTTCTTATTCGTGAGATTTTCTATTTCTGCTTTGAACTCTTGAAACTTGTTGAATACTTCGTCTTTTGTCTTGAGTAGATATAACCAAGTCTTTCTTAAATAGTCATCTATGAAGATTATGTACTAAGAAGATCCTCCTAGAGATTTTACTGGCATCAGACCGCAAACATCTGAGTGTATCAGATCTAGAATCTCCTTAGATCTGTTGTTGCTGCTTGGGATTGATTTCTTGATATTCTTCCCAAGGGCACATCCCTTGCAGATTCCTTCATGTGTAGATTTCACTTCTGGTATTCCTTCAACCATCTTTCTGAGAAAAGGTAATGCTTGATAGTTGATGTGAGCGTACCTTCTATGCCAAAGATCATTAGGGTTGACTTTGTCATGTACGAGAGCTTCTTCATTTTGTTCTAGTAGTCTATACAGATTTCCTTCACGACTTCCAATAACCCTAGCATTCTCTATGCTGGAGTCTTTATGCCAAGATAACACCTTTCCATCCACGAAGGCTATTCTGTTTCCTTTGTCTTCTAGGCATGATATCGATACAAGATTCTTTTCTAAACCAGGTACATATAAAACATTGCTTAAGTGAACATTGTTACCTGTTTTCATTTTGATGGAGGCTTGTCCAAATTCTTCCATGGGGTAAGTGGTTTTGTCTCCAAGCTCTACCTTGTATGAGGTCTTCTTCTCATTTAGATTTGAGAGTTTGGCTTGATCTCCTGTCATGTGCCTAGAAGCTCCACTATCGATTATCCACATGTCATCTTCAATCGTTCCGGTAAGTGCTGAGTAGTGTAAAAGACTGATCGTTTCACTCATGTCTTTGGTTGATTGGTAACTGGTCATGCCTTGATCCAAAACTTCAACTTTGTCGTTTCTGTCTTCTGAGAGAGCCAAGAGGTGCGCTGAGTTAGGGCGCATCTGAATATCTTCTTCTTGAGCGAGATGCTCCATCACAAGGTGCCGGATTTGAGATTAGGGTTTCTGCAACTGCTTCTGCTAGTAACCCTAGCGACAGTGTCTTGGAGGTTGCTCCTGCTAGTAACCTTAGCGGCAGTTCCTCAACGAGCTCAATATCCTAGCGGCTATGCTTCCTTCCAGCGTTTAGGTTGAATGAAGGAGGTGTGGGCCCATAACCTGTTAGAATATGAAGGATTGTGCTCGTTTTACCATTGACAATACCCTTGTCACCCAACCATAGGCTGAAGCCACCCTTCGAGCACCTTGACCTTGACAGAGAAGAATACTGGTAGCAATCTATAGCCAAGCAAGGTTAATGCACCAAGCAAGAATAGAAACCAAAGATGATTAGATAGTCCCACCCAGAAAACTGGCGCAACACCTTCCCCAGAAACTTGCGCACAAAACTGCTAACTGCAGTGCGCACAACTGGCTCTTTGCGATTCTGAGAATGTGAATAATGAGAATTGGCGCCCTGTATTCATAGTGGCTCTGGCAGACTTACTGGGGCTGACTTCTCCTTCTGGGTACTAATTAATTCATATTAATTATATTTCTGCAGCCGACATCTCGTTTAGGGTTTCTTTTACTTCTTTGCTTCCTTCCAGAATATTCTAATCTCGTCATCGGTCACAATAGAGGTTCATACCTCCCGAAGCTACCATAATATTAACAAGACGAGCGGGAAGCAGGATGAAAAAGTGGTAATATGAAAGGAGTGGACGACGGCTTTTCAGAATTCCTCCTAGTGGCAAACCAAAACCTACGGGCACATGCTTGCTGGGGCATCTTGTCATTCCCCCCAGACATGGTCAAGTGGACAAGTATAAGATCCAAGCATTTGTCAAAAATAAAAGGAATTAAATGCACATATTCAAAGGTTTTGAGGACCAGAGTGACACATACCATGATACCCGAACTCATTACCTCATGGAGCAAGAACCATTTTTGACACAAGACCAAGCCGATGGTGATGGATGCTACTGCTGTTGGCAAAGTAGAGGCGCTGAAAGGGAGAAAAGATGGGCCCTCCAAGGCCATGCTTAAGTCGATCCGGCTCTCGGTACTCCATGTCTAGGAGCAACGGGCCTCAAGACATAATCTCCTAGTTATCCCTAAAAGTGGAGATAACATCTCCCATAGCTGCATTCATCAATAGGAAGGATTTCCCTGGATCTGATATGATGATCTCTCGGGAATCCCAAATGTATCCTCCCCAACTGTCGCACCCTCAATGCTCGAGTAATGAGCCCAAGATGATTTCTCCGTCGAAATCTGATGAGAAACCAAGCAATAGATGCGCCCTGCCCTCATCTCAACTGGGTCGGAAGGGAATCCCTAGATTCTCCTTGGATAGGACAAATCGACTCACTAAGTCTCCTGAAGCTGCGTCCTCACCCTAAATAAGTGTGCCCTTTCTGCTGCAACCTGTGTAACTGCTGCTAAAGATCGATGGAAGATCCGTGTGATCTCCCCGGTGACTAGGGTGTGTCTCTCAACATCGAAATCAACCACTGGGTGTATTCCTCCTGGAATCCACAGAGCTCTCTCTCCTGAGATCCGCCTCTCTCCTCACTGTCAAGTCAAATTCTTCATAATCATGAATTCGGTCGCTTTACCCTTTTCTTATAGCTTCCCGAAACCCTAATTCTCTGTTGACCTAATTTTAGCTCATCTGTTCTATTTTTAGCTCACCTTGGCTTAAAAGCACTTTTAGTCACTTTTAGCTCAATGTCACTTTCGAATTATAACACCCTCAATTGAAGTGACCTCTAGTAACCGTGTTTACCCCTGTATGGTCCTGGCTATAGTCTAACAGGGTTGTTTAGACTATTAAGCCTCCTCTCTGGAGCTCCTATTCGAAAAGGGACATTACAACCTCCCAGTAGCAAACCTATCCCCAAGGGTGACCCACTTGCTAGGGCGCAATGTCAACCACCAAAGTGAAACAGGGAAAAGAGCTTAATGTCCAAGCAAATGTTACATAATCAAAAGTAGTTTAAAATGAAAAAACTCAAATGCCTTAAATATTGAAATGACATTCACCATAATACCTGGCTTGTACCTCATGGAGCAAGACCTAATGTCTTTCGGAAGTTAGCTGATGTGGTGGATACCGTCACGATGATCCTGGAACTGTGGTGGTGAAGCGGGTCTCTGTATATGCAAGTGGACACTGTTGCTCAAGCTGTCTCTCGGTACTCCATGTCTGCAACCCGAGGGCCTCGAGACATCATCTCCTTAGTTATCCCTAAGAGTTGGGGATAACATGGCCTATCCTCACACATGCGACTGTACTTTCTCTCACACCTGCAACTGTTTTCTCCTTCTCTCCCTCACACTTGTGCCTTCTCTTGGTTGGAAAGAAGCCTTCCTTGGCTAAGACAGAAATAGAAAAATCCTCCTCCAAACCCTAGGCCAGATTTGCCACAATTGCAAAATTTCCCTTGTTGAAATTTCCAAGCTCCAAGCACAAGTGCACTCTCACTTATGCTAACTGCATTATGCACAATGATCAAATGTCACAATGACCTCTCTCCTTTATATACAAGTCCATTGAGTGAGTTTAGGCACCCCCTATAAACTCAACAATTAATTAGAATATCTTAATCCTCTTTGTGGGTGTGAAACCCCTACACAAGCCCACAAAGCCCATCAACTAGCCCATGAGGCCCTAGCTTCATCCCAAGGCCGATTTCACTGAAACAAAATGCTAATCTGGTGTCAACGAAGATTCCAACATGCCTGGCACCTTGGCCTTTTGTGAGAATACCTCCCGAAGCTACAATCATCGACACTCCCTCTTAGCAAGGTAGGTATCCCATCCACTATCATATGGATGTACCTCCGTCTTTGATACTGGAAGTAACTCTATCTCCTGTATTGGATCTGGCACAACTGCACTCCAATCCTCTTGAGTGGCTTCTCCGTCTATCACTGAAGCAAATCCCGCAGTCCAATCTACCTCACTGACTGCTCTCTGTGATCGAAGCAAATTCTACTTTCTAGTCTTCTTGACTAGCTCCCTCCTCTGTCACTGTAGCAAAACTTGTTGGAACAAATGGATCCTCCATGGAGGTCTCACATGCCCTAGAAGCCTCCTGCCTTTGAGCCTCCTGTTTGGCCTCCTCAACCCATGAAACTTGCTTGGAACACTCCTCTCTTCCACCTGTACCTGAATGTAGACTCCCTCTGGATGAGTGATGCTCCCTCTGAGCCTGTTGACTCCCCCTGAAGTCCAATTGTCTTTGAACTGTCCTTGAAAGCTGCTCTTCCCTACTGGATCCTGAGGGTTGACTCCCTCTGAACTCTGGCTCCCTCTGAGCTTGTACCACTGGTGGAGCTACCTGCTCCCTCTAAACCTGTGCTACTGGTGGGGCTGCTTGCCTCACCATCGGTGGAGCTACTTGCCTCACCACTGGTGGAGCCACCTACTCGTCATCTGTCTCTCTGCTACTGCTGGCCCCAACTGTCATAGGTTGCCCTCCCTATCTCCAAGAACCATTGCTGATTTGAAGCTAGATCGTCTGGGCAGAAACAACACCTGTCCATCTCAAAATAATATGTGGTAGCCCTTCCTGTCAATCTCTGAGACTGAGAGAACACTCCTCTCGAGTTCTGGCACCCATAACACATTTGACACCCTCAGCACCTCACGTGTCTCCAATTGGAACGATACTGTACCAGATCCTTGTATTGCATGTTGTGGGCTCGTGCTAAGCTCCACACACAAGTTTGAGCTAGTCTATGTGAAAGTGTCAAATAACTCTCATGCACCTGTCATATGACAAGAGGCTTCGTTATCCACCAACCAAGTCCCTTTGCTGGAAACTGTACCTGAAAGAGCGAAGACCAACAAGATCTTCCTTTGGAACTTGTCTGCAACCTCATCAACCTCTGCTGCTAATGCCCGATGCCTTCTTCCTCTTCCCTTCCGATGTGGACACTGTGAAGTATAATGACCATAGTCATGACACTCAAAACATCTAATCTTGCTAAGATCATTCTTCCGTCTCGGCTCTGGAGATGCTTCTCTCTCGGGAGAAGCCTTTCTCCATGGAGAACTTCTTTTCCCTGGAGAACCTCTTCTACCTGCACCTAGTGCAGGCTGCAAGGGCCTGGTTCTCATCATTGCTTCTCTTGACCATGCCATCCATATCATCCCTGGACACTAACCAAGTCTCCTCCTAGATACAATCGGTCCATATTCTATCAAAATCTGGTAACTTCTCTCGTGCAAAGATCCCCTGCACAAATGGTTCCCAAGATCTAGGAAGACCTCTCAACTCCACATTCACCAACTCAACATCTTCCACTTTATCACCGATGGAAACAAGCTGATCTCGGATCTGTGTAATCTTCATAAGATAGTTCATGACTGTGACCTCACTTGACATCTTGACAACTTGAAGTTGGTGCTTCAAATGCAGCTTCCTGCCTGTATTTTTGTTTTGCTATAGACCTGCCAAAGCAACATACATTTCCCTGGCATATGTCTTCTCAGCAATGTGAGGAATCAAGTGATCTCTTACGGATTTCAACAACACACGTTTGGCCTTCACTTCCTTCTTCTTGTGTGCTGTCAAGTCCTACGGATCGGTAGGAGCTGCAACCACACCCTCAACATGCTCCTTGAGGTCATTTTCTTCCAATAGGAGGAGAACACTAGCCTTCTAAGCCCGGAAGTTAGTTGCTCCTTCCAACCTGTCCTTAATATTCAATGTGTTCACCATGGTGTCCTGCTCGGAACAATAACAAGAACAACACTCCTCCAGTGTTGTAGCCAAAAATGTGTTTCAAGATGATCCCCTTCTCTTTAGATCCCAAGCTTTGATACCATGTCAATTTTTACACGCAACTTATGTGACTAATTTTCAGATCTGAAAATTGCTTTCTAGTGAGCAAACAGTAAGCCGTAGCTGTTATCACTGAACAATTTTACACTAAAAATTATTGACTGAAAATATATGCAGCGGAAACAACAAGACCAGAGATGAATCATCAATACACAAGAGACACAAAATTTCTGTTCTGTAACCTTATTAAATTTAGAAATTCTGAGGGCAAAACCAACCCTCTCAGCCAATACAATTTCACCAAATCTGAGGACAAACTTGTCCTCCCAGAACCAGAAAAATTAGCAAAACCAAACTTAGGTAAATACCCGGAAAATCCTCTGTTTGCAAATCTGCTCAGTTGCCACCTGTACACTTGCCGACGTCAGCTGTACGACCGTTGACGTCACCAGTATGGATTGTTGTACCTGCCTGTAATTTCGCACATGCAAGCTGTCCTGTCACCTTCACACGTGCGTTGACGTCACCAGTATGGATTGTTGTACCTGCCTATAATTTCGCACATGCAAGCTGTCTTGTCACCTTCACACGTGCGAACCTGCACCTGTCACCTCACGTGCAAACCTGCACCTGTCACCTCACACGTGTGGATCTGTCCGTACTGTCTCTGCTCACATGTGCTGCCTATCTTCACATGTGTGGTTGTACTTTCTCTCACACGTGCCATTGTTTTCTCCTTCTCTCCCTCACACGTGTGCTTTCTCTTGGCTGGAAAGAATCCTTCCTCTTGGTTGGAAAGAATCCTTTCTTGGCTAAGACATGTTATTGCGCAATTTGTATTTGTCCAAGCCCAAGACAAATAAATCAAATTGGCGTAACTACAAGATAACCCACCATTGTCACCTTAGTAGGAAATCCCCATGTTTTAGGGATGGAGGAGGTCTAGCCCAGGGGAGGCATCCACGATAACCTAAAGGGAACAAATAGCAAGGGTATGGTCAAGCTTAGAGCACCCTCTCATTGGTTACCTAAGTCAAAAGGTCCACCTTTGTAAAATTGAAGCAAAAGGAAGAGTTTCGGGTACTTGCCTGGAACAAGACAATTATAGCATGTGTATAGCAATTTCCAAGTATCAATATGATAATAACACCTCAACAGACAAAAGATAAGATGAATATATGGTGGCTGATGTAAAATTGCAGCTAGATGACGGTTTATAACAGCAATTAGTATTTTGTAACAGCCACAAGAAATATAGATCAAAATTGCATGAAAAGACAGTGAAAAATCAACATTTATCCAATAGATCAATTAACACTCATTCCAAGCAATTTCTGAGTCAGTGAGCTATCAATTAGAGTGAATTATGCAGAAGAATGAAGCAAATTAGATGGCTGTTACAAAGATTTGCAACAACAACAAATTAGTTAGTGAATTAGGCTAAACTAGGGTTAGAAAAAGTTGGTAACAGCTTTAGAGAAATAGACTTTGAGAGTTTGTTTGATCAATTCCTTCACAAGAGAGAGCAAGAGAACTAGTGCCTTTTGGGCTATGGAGTCAATTACAACAACAATATAACTTGGAGAAGATAATGATGATAATATGTTCTAAGGATAATGAGATGAAATGTGAGGTGCTAGCTCTTTAGGGCCTCAAACTTCAAGTTTCAAAAGATGAATTTGCTAGAGAGCAAGCTCTTTTGGGCTCTAGCAAATCCTTCTTCTTCCTTAGACTCTTGAAATATATAGCAACAAGTTTCTGGAACAAGACTTCTAAAGTGCTAGCACTTTCGGGCTTTAGAAGCCTACTCTAGACAAGATTCTCTTAAAAAATTTAATAAGTAGAATGATCTAGAGAGAGGAAGAAACACCTTATGTTCCTCTCCTAGGGTTTTGAGCAGACAATTTCATAATCTTCAACATGAACAAGTAAAATTTACCATAAACATTCAATGCATGAAATGAAAATTGCATATTTTACTTACTTCACCAAGAATAATCAAGCACAAACCCTAGTTGCAGAAATTTCCACCACAAACAATTCAAGAGACATCCCATGTAATGTTCCCAAGCCATTAAGCTAGGAACATCACGGTTTTGGGTGTCTTTTAAATTTTTACTGGTTGTGGCATTTCATTAAACACTTTGCTGATCTACTTGTTTACATGTGTTTACTTGCAGGATGGCGTCTTGATTTCGGCCTTAGGGTTTTAGTTGATGATTATACGTGTGTTGCAGCAATAAACAAGAAGATACAATCATGGAACATACCTCAACCATATGCAATATGATAGACAAGCCAAAACATCTCAAATCTGATTTTATTCATGAATAGAAGAAACTGCTACAATGAAGATGTCGATCTGGAACTCAACAGATGGATCCAATAATATAATAGGAGCTGCTACAAAATGCTCTAATAGAAGTCCACAAGCCTCCCAAAGACTGAATACTCAATGAAGATCAAGACAAGAGTAGATCTGGACGTATGAAGTGCCAAAGCCCTAACTGAATGATGCCACGTCATGTTGGAATGCTGAAGCCCCTCAACAATTCGGCCCTGTTGCCAAAGGTGTCCAATCACCCCAAGAAATATGCCAAATGACAGATCGGGCAACTGCAAGAACCCAGGTGCTCAAATCTCCAAAGCCACTCTCAAACCCTATGGATCTGACTCTCCTCCAAGGAATGGTGCACCCCCCCTGGATGCTTGAAACCCTAATAATTCGGCCTCTCTCCTTGAGACCTCCAACAACACCACCAATCCACTAGAATGATAGATCAGGGCACGACAATGAAAACCCAAGTGCTCAACTAGGCAAAACACTTGCTAGACCCTGGGATCTAGCCACCCTTCAAGTAATGCTGCGCCCTCCTCTTAGGGAAATCGTCCCTCTCTCAATGCCAATCAATCCTCCATAAGAATACCTCCAAAACCATCCAATAATGGCGCTATGGTACCTGCAAGGGAAACCCAATACCTGGAATTCTCGAAATCTCCTCTCCTCATCTAGATCAAGTCCTCCCTCAATGGATGGTGCGCCCCTCGTGCTGGAAACCCTCAACTGGTGCGCCCTCTCTCTATCTGCACATGTAACTGATTTAGAATCCTCCTGTAGCTGAGTAGATCTGGAACTAGAATGGTGTGGGAGCGTATTGCATCTTCGAGACCAAGCTTGGGAGAAGCTAGGTGGAATCTTTCACCACCGAATCGTCCTCTAGGGTTTGTTAAGTCAAAGCCCTCAAAACGCCCAAGAGATGGGCCCTCTAGCTAGAAGCCAGATATCAAAATGATAATCATACATGAATGCATCAATAGAGGCCCTTGCCTTTCTTTTATACTTCCTGCTCACCTCCTCTCTCCAAAGTGACTTCCATTTTATTAATATTTAATTAATTAATTAAATCACTTTAATTAATTAATTAACCTTTTTACCTCTGAAAAGCGCCTTATCTCTCCTTGTGGCTTCCCTGCCCATTGAAAGTCACTTCTCAGCATCCCATCCTGTAGTGTTGCTTCTCTCGATTCCAATGAGCTATTACACGGAGAGGTTCCTACAAGTAATGTGCCCAAAATGACCTCTTTAGTGAATTTAATTGACTTATAGCTCAAAATACTCAAAATCATGGAAATCGTCGGAATGCAACGAAACCAAAGCCAACCTGTGCGGAATGGATCATAATGATGAAATGGGATGAGCGATGCAAGCCGGACACCAAAATGCCTCTCAATAATCCTTGTACTCGCTATAACATCCATGTGGCTACTCTGGTCATCATAAACCTCTGCAATGTAATGATGTCCCAAAGTGGGGACATTACATCCCAAAATAGCTCCTCCAAGCCTATTGCACGAGTAAATAAGTCCAAGTATGTCAAAGAGGACAAAAATTTCAGTCCTGTCCTTGTTAGAACATAATGGATGTGCTCGTTTAACCATAGACAATATGGCAATATTGTCACCCAACCATAGGCAAAAGCCACCCCCGAGCACCTTAACCTTGACAGAGAATGATTTTGGAAGCAAACCCTAGGCTTAATAGCTAAACAAAGGTGGCATACCTCTCTCCAAGGATAGCGCACCAAGCAAGAATAACAGAAACTGATCAGAGAGTCCAACCCAGAAAACCGAAAATGCAGATTGCAGAACTGCCGGTAGTAGCTGCTCCCAAGACTTGTGCACAAACTGGCCAACTGCAGTGCGCACAAGTGTACTTTTGCAGTTTTGAGAATGTTGGCCAAAATGAAGACTGGCCTCCTATATTTATACTGTTTCTGCCAGACTGCCTGGGCCGACTTCTCATTCTAGGTACTAATTACTTAGTATATAATATTTCCTTTAGCCGACTTCTTCTCTTGGAGGCTAATAACCTAATACAAATCATTCTCTTGAGCCGACTTGTCTTCTAGGGTTCTTAATCAATTATTTAGGGTTTCTTCATGCTTCCCGGAATATTCTATTCTCGTCAGGTTTACACGTGGAGGTAAATACCTCCCGCAGCTACCATAATATCAACACTCCCTCCTAGCTAGGGAGGTATTGAAGGCAATGGTCTTGAGCACAAACATACCATTGAATCAGTAGCATCATAATAGTCGTACAGACTATCTCATGATTAGATCACATACACCATCATCATTATCAGTGTCATCTGATAACATCCACTGCATCATCTCTCGAAACCATACTCCATCTGAGTAATCAGACATGATGTTGAATAAGTCACTTACTTCAAAAAACCATTCTTCTAATCCGGGCATATGTCCTAGAAGAATAGATGTTTTGGACCATTTTCCGTCTAGAGAATCTCTGCCCATCAATACACTGATCATCCATCTAGCTGATAATCATTTTCAACACTACTGATAGTCTACAAGGCAATCAGAACAATGTCATTTGATAGAACACAACTGTGTCTATCCATAGTAGTACACAACTACAATCTAGTGATACATTACCACACCAAGTAGCAAACAACTACTTGATCAGTGACATATAGTCACAATCAATGGAACACATCAACCACAGTAGCATACATCTACTATCAAGAGACATACAGTCTCCATGGCAATCATATCATCTGATATCAACCTGCACAGAAACAATATCATGATATAAATGAGTCATCTGGGCCATTGTTCCACTCAAATCTGTGAGATCTGGAAGAGCATCTGCCCTCAGAGAGTAAAACATCAATGATGGGCTATTTGGACTATTCTTCTCAAGCAAGGAAGAATAACTGTCCTGATTTCTGAGCCTGGACCATTCACTAATCTGGGCCATTCCTCCGGCACTAAAGTGCAACCTGGAGAGAATGAGTCTGCCCTAGGGAATGCATGTCCCTGATTGTTGAACTTGGACCATTCACCTATCTGTGCCATTCCTCCAACACTAAACAAAGTGCAACTTGGAGAGAATGAATCTGCCCTAGGGAATGACTGTCCGGACCATTTCCTAAGGAAATGACTATCTTGCACCAACCTCCAAAACGGACCATTCTTTGAAACTGCTCACAACTGTGAGCTTCGAAGGAATGACTGTCCGGCGAGATGGACCAATCTTCTTGACCACTACTAAGAGTGACCGTCAAGAAGAAAGACTGTCCTAGACCATTCCCCCACACTGGTCACAAGGGGAATCGCTGTCTATGGTACATCAACAATCCATTGAACCATTTTCATTACAAAAATGACCGTTCGATCTGGACCATTTTCCAAACTGGAAAATGCCTGTCCGTCAGAAATCTCAAACCACTTTCCGAACTGGAAAGGGAACTGCTCATCCTGGACCATTTTTCGAATTGAAAAATGACTGTCCATAAATCAATAACACATCAGTGCTCCCTCCCAACCTGGGAGTCATTTCTTCCCTTTTCAATAAGGAAGTCGTCTCCACGAGCTGCAGCTTGTTTCTGAGTATGCAAACTCTTTCATCTTGGATAGAGGCTTTACCAAAAATTTCTGCTTATCTGCTCATCTGTGGAGATATATTGGAGAACCACTTCTCCTTTCTGGACCTCATCACGGAGAATGTAATGCTTGATCTCAATGTACTTTGGTCTTTCTAGAACACTGGTTTTCTCTGAAGGCTTCATATAGCTTTGATCAATATAGTATATCATAGTTGGATTCATCTCTTTTGTTTCCTGCTAGCTCATAACATCGTGGCAAGGGTCAAACTGGAGCATATCCAAGTGGTACTTTTTTGCCATCGTGAGAGTTTGTCATGGATTAACAATCCATCATCCTGAGCTTCTGAGTAATCATTCTGATACAATATCTTTGTTATAGAAAGTTTTCACCACGCTTCTGCTGTGCATTGGAGGCTCTGCGCCAAGTTGTTTGAATCCATATAAGATCTTCTTCCATCTGCATACAAGACTCTCTTTATAGTATACCTCAAAACCTTGAGGTTGCTCTACATACACTTCTTGTTCAATTATTTTGAGAACATTCCTTACATTTATCTGATGTAAACTCCAACCAATGGATATTGCAGAAGATATAATGTCTCATGTAGAGATATGTCTGGAACAAGCTATCATCACAGTCCTCTCCCTCCATCTGGGAGAACCTTTGGTTCTGGATCTCAGAATGCTTTCATTTATAAGTCTTCCACACACTGTTCTTCATCACAACTTTACTTTCTTCTGCTTGATTGCTTCTAGAAGGTTCAAATCAAGATGGTAGTCTTGTGATTCTCGATATAATGGCTGGTTGTTCTGGCTTTTCTTTCTCTCTTGGAATCTTCATGTTCTTCCTCATGTTTCTCTTTGGCTCTTGGGTTCATGGAGTTTTCTATATATTCCATGCCATGAAGATTCCAACTTCTTCCTTTCAGGATGTGGATGGACAACCGGGGATACTTTAAGGCTTCTTTTCGAAGAAGACTCCTTCTACAGTCAAACTTAACATGTGCTGCTTTTCATGGTTGCTACCTGTTATCCCCGATTTTAGGGATAACTAGGAGATCATGTCTCGAGGCCCACAGGTCCTAGACATGGAGTACCAAGAGCAGGATTGACCTGAGCATGGCCCTGGAGGGCCCATCCTTTTCCTCTTCCATCAACTTTATCTTGTTAGCAGTAGCAGCATCCATCACCATCGTCTTGGTCCTGTATCAAAAGAGGTTCTTGCTCCATAAGGTAATTGGTCCAGGTATCATGGTATGTGTCACTTTTGATCATTGAAACCTTTAAATATATGCATTTGATTCCTTTTACCTCTAACAACTGCTTGGATCTTACATTAGCCCACTTGACGATGCTTGGGGAGATTGACAGGGTTTTGCACCGGAGAAGAAGAGGACGTTTCATCAGAGGCACTTTGGCAGAGCCCGACCTAGGGGGGTTGACCCACTTCCAGTGAAACGTTTGCCCTAGATGGCCTAGGACGTCATCTATGAGCTCATGACGTCACCTTGAGCATGTGACAGTTTGACAGGGTAGTTGGCACGTGTGTCATGATTGGGAGGCCCACAGAGGGCTAGCGTTTTGCTCTTTGGTGCTGCATTTGCCCTGAAAGGGGCTAACGTCTCCCTCAAAGGGGCTTGATGTCTTGATTTTGCTCAGTTAGGGTTTTAGAATGAATATTTAATGTAAAACAGTATTACTTTTGGTATTCTGGCCTTGTCGGCCTTTTTATGACCTAAAAAGTAAATTAGGTCATTGATACACTATATATTGAGGAGTTTTAGCCTCATTTTATCATGATTCATCACTCACTCATTAGTGAGGTCTGATTTTTAGCGCCCTACTTGGG
>ML831071.1:62759-79038 GCA_009831015.1 Picea engelmannii | reverse complement strand
TTCCCCTCCATTTCCTTATCTCTTGGGATTTTAGGGTGTATTGACCCAAGAAGGGGTTGTCCCTCATTCTATGGGAAGAAGGGGCTAAAGGCCCAGAGGGGTTGATGTTGGGTAAAAGATAAAAGCCTTGTATAAACCTTCCATATGCTTCGCCCAGGAATCACCCAAGAAAGCAATGAAACGCTTATCTTTGAGTAAAAGGGACCCACAATATAATAATTAAAAGGTTAGTTGAAGGATAGGAGGTCTCTCATCATGAGCCGGCCTATCACGTCCATGAATATCTAGTGGTATGACATTACCATCATCTGGTCACCAAACCAGGGCAATGGCTCTCAGTTGCATGGCTGAGAGAAAGGGGGTCTCATCACGATCCAACCTTCTCATATCCACTAGGTGTTTGTGGGTGACATTGTCATCATCTGGTCACCACGCCAGGGCAGCGACCTTCACCCTCTCCTTATGCTATATTGAAAGAAAATACAAAGAAAGAAAGAAAGATAAAAGGCAATTGATGGGCTTGGAAAAAGTGCCTTGCGGACGAAGGAACCACACACCCTTTACAAAGGCACCCATGAATGAGACACTACGACCCCTTGTATGTCACGAGCCCTATGCCCATTGAGTCTTGACCCCAACTACTTCATCCACTTTACATGGCTTAGAGAGGGATCTCTTGGAAGCTCTCCTTGACCTAGAACAAGATCTACCCAATAGGACACCTCGTCAACCCTCCCATATTCAAGCTTGACAAGTCATATAGTGTCTTTGAGCAGTTAATTGTTTGATTAATGATCTTTGATGCACATGCTTAGATGACTTATTTATTGATTGTATTCACTTATCATGATGTTATGACTTTAGATCCTTGGAGGGTGTGCTCATTTGTCTTTGCAGGACCTAGTTGGTGGACAATTTTGGGAGAACAAGCCTAGCTTGGGCTTCCATGGGGCTACAAGCCCACAGGTTGGATGCCAAGGGTCTGCATGAAAGGAAGAGTACTTCAGGTTGTTGCTTCAACATTGGATCAGGCATCATTTCCTGGTTCAGCAGGAAGCAAAGATCAGTGGCATTAAGTTTTGCCGAGGCATGGTACATGGCAGCTAGTTTGGCAGCTTGTGAGGCACTGTGGTTGAGGAAGTTACTTTTCGGCTTGTTCAGGAAGGAGCTAGAAGCTACTATGATTCACTGTGACAACCAGAGTTGCATCAAGCTCTCTGAGAATCCGGTGTTTCATGATCGTATCAAGCACATCGATATCAGGTGTCACTTCATCCAGGATTGTGTACAGAGAGGATCCACGAGGCTTGATTACATATAGACTGATGAGTAGATGGTAGACATCTTTACCAAGGCACTGAGTAGACAAAAGTTCGAGAAGTTCAGAGATCAGATGGGGTTGAGAAAGAATCCCTTCCTCGCTAAGAGGGAGTGTTGAGATTGTAGCAAGGAAGGTCTTCCATCATCATTACAGTGTCCAAGGAAGATGGAGGACAATGAAACTTAGGTTGAGTTGATTAATTAAATGATTTCCTAAGTCTAACTTAGGAAAAGAACTGTTGATGTTTTATAATCTTCAGTTGACTTTATTGGGTGCCTTTTCTAAGGTTAAAGTGAAAAATAATTTAAGTTGTGGTCTTTTAATCTTGACCATTGATCTCATCTTGATGGAGAGAGAAGATCTCAGCCCTCCATCACTTTGGAGATTAGGGTTTCACTCACTCAACAAAGTATATAAGCAGATCGACTTGGCTAAGGGGGCGCACTTGAACAAGGGGATTCGATTTCAGAGAGAGATTGAATTGCAGGTTTGCTGAGAGAGTTTTTTAGGAGGACAGAGGAGACATTCACTGGTGGATCGACTCATTTCTTCAGCAAATCGCATAGCTATACTTCAGATCTGACAGGGCCGTGAAGAGTGACGCAGAAGTGATACAGGAGGGCCGTACGATTACGCATAGGCTCACCTTTCTTGCTTTTGTTTCGTTCTGGGAGTTTCTGAAGGATTCTAGGAGGGTCGTCCGATTCTGTTGAGGAGGGTTTTGCTGAGTTTGTTCAGCTAATAACTGAGGCCGATTTATCCTTGTAAGAGATCTCTATATTTTCCTGCATATAAATAAAAATCCACAGATCTGCTGCACCGGTTTTCCCATCTTGGGTTTTTCCGGGGACTAATGTCCAAAAATAAGTGTGTTCATTTTGATGTGATTGCTGTCTTCTTTACTTTCAGTTCCTGGTAATTTATTTCTGCTGTGTATTTAATTTACTGTGAAGAAAAACCCTGAATAATCAGTTAAAAAGTACTTTGATTGGTTTAAAGTGTACTGGGTTTAGAAATTTCACATTGCCTAGGCATTTTGCGAGAATGATCCATTCTTTGATGCCTTTTCTGCAGGTATACATGACATTCGTTCAAGCTATTTATGGAGGTGGGGGCTGGCCGTTAAGTGTATTTCTTATTCCTGATTTGAAGCCCATAATGGGTGGGACATATTTCCCTCCCGATGACAAATTTGGCAGGCCAGGTTTCAAGACTGTGTTGAGGTTAGTCCACATTCTTTCAAAACATTTGTTTTCTAACTCCATTGTTAAAACTGAAATTGCATCTATAAGCACTTGCAACAAATCTTTATACTGCCTTTTGTTCATTCTTCTGCAGACGAGTTAAAGAAGCTTGGGATTCTAAAAAGGGCCTGCTTCGTGATAGTGGGAATAATGTTATTCGGCAACTTTCAGATGCGTTGTCTACATCAGAAACTTCTCAAGAATTGACAGAGGGTTTAGCTCAACAGGCTGTGCAGCTTTGCGCTAGCCAGGTAAATTTAAGGATCTTGTTGCTTAGAAGTATTTGTACTCCAGCATGCCCAGTGTCCTTAGTCCATTCTGACAAGTCCCTATTTTTTGCACCTGATCAGATGACCATGAATTCTTGTACAGAGGTTAACCTGGCCTTCTGTTCTGCGAATTACCTTTGAGCCAGTCTGTAATTGTTGTTCGAGTTATGATTTATGGGGATCTATTAAATGCTTTTATTGATAATTTTTCTTTCCTTTCGGCATTGAAAATTTGTATAATGCCAATTTTTTGAAGTCCATGTCTGGGCTATCCTTTAAATATAGGAAGGCTTGGAGTGCGGTAATTTGATCATTAATGAAGTAGCATAAGTTCCCTATGTTGTTATTAGTTTTCCAGTTCAGAATACATGTCTTTCTTTTATCCCATAACCATGTCAATATTGATTTTACAGGGTCCTGAGATGGAGATAAATAGACTACAGAGCAGTCTCTGAACATTTTATTTGATACCTTTTGGAAATGATTGGATGTTCAGTTATATTTTCTTCAAACATGGCAGCCCTTCGAAATGGCTAAATCTAGAAATATCTGTTTCAACTTCTTAACTTACAATTTCGTGCCTGTACTTCTGTTGTTATATTTATGATTTTTGTGGTTTGGACATTTACATTTTCTAGTGTAGCACATGCTTGTCTTGATCTGCAAACTGAAATCAAGTTACGTGGTTAATATTAAGAAGGTTTTCCCCTGTTAATATCTTTCTAATCTACACAAGTATTTTAATGATTTTTGTTATTTACAGCTAGCAAAAGGTTTTGATTCAAAACATGGAGGGTTTGGATCAGCTCCAAAATTTCCTAGACCAGTAGAAATCCAGTTGATGCTACACCGATATAAACGATTGGACCAAGCTGGAAAAGAGACCCCAGCCAGCAAGGCCTTGGAGATGGCTTTGTTCACCTTACGATGCATGGCTCGAGGAGGGATGCATGATCACATAGGAGGGGGATTTCATAGGTACAGTGTAGATGAATACTGGCATGGTATGTATCTTTGACATGTATATGAACTTATGATGTCATTAAACGTTTTCTTTTGTGAACTATCGGTGCCCTATTCCATGTTTATTTAAGCAAATAACTGTTTTGGGTTTAATTTGACATTGATTTGTTCTTTAGGAAACAGAGTTATACATATATAATTTTTTTTTCTTTTTTTTCTCTTCCTCCATGGAAAACTTCCTCAGGGAAACTGTCCAAGGGCTTTGTCACATTTTGTGAATGAAACTTGGGGTAAGTTTTGGCAGACAACATGTATGTCTAAGTCTGAGGGACCTAGGTGTATTTGACCTAGTGACCTCCTTGGCCAATACGGCTTCAGCATGGCAAGTCAAACCACTTAAACTAATCCTTGGGGCTATATCTATGTCTATATCTATATATAGCTTAGTTGTAGCTCCAAGGCATGTTGCCTACGGGGAGACCATAGGTCATAGGTTCAAATCCAGTCGAGTCCCTTAGGGTTACTGTTGTGTCTGTGTTAGCACACTTTTTGACCCTAA
This sequence comes from Picea engelmannii, assembly GCA_009831015.1. Classification (NCBI taxonomy): domain Eukaryota; kingdom Viridiplantae; phylum Streptophyta; class Pinopsida; order Pinales; family Pinaceae; genus Picea; species Picea engelmannii. The sequence goes on along the minus strand of ML831071.1, from coordinate 74,682 downwards.
ATCAGATCTGAAATACAGTAAACATCAGCGGGTAAAATAGGAGAGAATGCCCTAAGTGTCACTGGCAAACCTTCTCTCTGTTTGGGCTGGTGTGTGCCAACCTTAGGGGGGTGTCCCTAAGTTGTTTCTTGCTGTCATAAACTCTTAAAATCTGCACTTAAATGCATAAAAACAGCAGCGAGAAAATGTTCATTGGATAGCGTTTAGGCCACCGATGGGTAAGTAACACCGTTTAAAATTTTATTGGCAAAAAACCTTGCAGCATAAGTAATTTTGATGAAAAGAGAGAAGGGAAGATGCGATATCATAAGGCTGAAAACACCACAACAATATGCTACAAGCAACTAATCAATGCATAAAAATTAATATGATACCAACAAGAATTGACAGCTTGATACAAACACACCAAAACTTTATTATTACTCTTGCCAAAGGATTGTTTGCACCACTAAACACAAGTACATAACTGTTTGCACCACTAAACACAAGTACATAACCGACAAAGTATTGCTCTTTATTCACAGACTAGAAGCTAGAATAAAGAAAAGAATGATGAGAGAGAGAGAGAGTACTGCTGCTGCTYAGAAAAGTCAACCCATTGTTGATGTATGTAGCGTCGGACAAGTACTTTCACGTYAGTTTGTGTCAAACACGTGGTAGTCATCCTTAATACSTCYCAGGACTTAGGAGATTCACCTTAATAAAGTGATTATCAAAGTGAATGTACTTTTGTAATTAATGGAGTTTAATTTAAGTCAAATGCCTAACTATTTGGCATTAGTGAATTAAATTAACTTAGGAGATTCACCTTTATAAAGTGATTATCAAAGTGAATGTACTTTTGTAATTAATGGAGTTTAATTTAAGTCAAATGCCTAAGTATTTGGCATTAGTGAATTAAATTAAATCCTAGCCATTAGATCATAAAGTGAGGCTGAGATTAGGAGATTCACTTTAATAAAGTGATTATCAAAGTGAATGTACTTTTGTAATCAATGGAGTTTAATTTAGGTCAAATGCCTAGGTATTTGGCATTAGTGAATTAAATTAAATCCTAGCCATTAGATCATAAAGTGAGGCTGAGATTTAATCTCAGCCTTTGATCACTTTGGAGATCTAGGGTTTTGGATTTAGGTTAAACTCAAGATTATAAAAGTTATGTGAGAGGAGTAGACACGCAGAGTGAGGAGATCTCATTAAATTGGGTGAAGAAGGACTTTCATCCAATTGTGCAAGGGCAGGGTCCGAGGAAAGGAGCAAAGGGGCAAGAAAGGTGTAGCAACCAAGTGTGATAGGCTAGGTTATTTTGCTAGTTTGTATTTTCCTCAGGTGGGCCATTATCCCATGACGGGAGCCTAGGATTTTATATATAATAAAACAACAAGGTACTGGTTTTCCCTTCGGGGTTTTTCCAAGGGTATTTTACCCAGAAATTACGTGTGTACTTTGTGTATGGTTTCCTTATTTGTGCTTCTACTGTTAATAACCCAGTGTGCTTTTATACAATAATTAATTTATTTGGAATTAATTGTCGGGTGCTAGGTTAAGGAGAATTTAACATGGTATAAGAGGGTGATCTTTAAAGGAGGAACCGTGCTTTGCAGAGACGTGATTTGCCATGTAGGGAATTTTATTTTTGCTTGCATGCTGCAGGGTAAACAAACAATTAAAATCCAAAAAGTAAAAAATAGGTACCGTATGACCGTCGTACAATGGACGACCACATGACTGGGTAAAGGGTCAAGTTGTTTGTAGAGGATGTGGAGGCTAGGCCCAGACAACCAACAAATCAGGTTGCGTGGAGCATTAGTTGAGATCGCTGGGTGGAAGATTGGGCCAAAGGTTGTCGAGATGAGAGAGGTCGAGTCGAGTGAAAGAGATCTGCAGGTAGTAGCCATTCGCCGCAGCTGCAGAGCTGACCATGGTGGTTTGGGGTAGAGGACGATGTCGTGAGGGTTGAGGAGGTGATGGCAGGGTGAAGGCTCGTGGGTTAAGCGAAGAGCACATAGGAGCATCGTGTGGATGGGGTCATGGGCTATAGCCATTGGCCAGGAGAAAGGCGGGTGGATAGCCACCAACAACAGCCATCGACAAGGCCGAACAACCATGCTTCCAGCACAGTAGCTGGCCCGTAGGGTCGCCGGGTCAGCCGCCACACAGGAAAACAACAGATTGACAGACTGCAAAGTAGTGTGCAGACTGCCATGTAGCCCAGAAAGGGCTTGGGCATCCCAAAGAAGTACTTGGGCAGTAGTAGAAGGCTGCAAACAACTTCAGGTAGGGGTCTAGGTAGCAGGGCTGGGAAGGGGTCCGGGCAACAAGAGATCATCTTCAGTTGTCTTTTTATGTTTGAAGGACAAGACACATTTTCAATAGATTGTGTTTCCGAATTTTTTTAGATGTTGGAGATGGAAGTAGCTGGTTTGAGGTATGAAGACCGGTTGGAGGGTGCCTCTAACTTTCTTCCATGGAAAGCGAGGATCATGTTTCTCCTGAAGGAGAATGGACTGTGGAGTCATGCAAATACCGTAGTGACTGCGTTGATAGATCCTGCAGAGCTGGCCAAACATGAGGCAAGGGAGGCCAAGGCAATGTGGATGATCTTAGATTCGGTGAGGGATCATCTTGTACCTCACCTATCTGAGAAAAAATTAGCAAATGTGATGTTCTCGACTTTGACAAATCTATTTTAGAGTAGTAACAAGAATCGAATGATGGTATTGAGGGACCAACTCAGGAACACCAAGATGTCCAAGATTGATTCAGTGACTAGTTATCTCACTAAGATCACTCAGGTTCGTGATCAGTGGGGGGTAGTCGACGAGAGAGTGACAAATGTGGAGTTAGTGAGGATGGCCTTGAATGGCTTCACGAAGCCTTGGACCTCATTCATCGAAGAAATTTGTGCTCGAGAGAAGCTGTCAAGCTTGGACCGATTGTGGGATGACTGCATCCAAGAGGAAACTTGTCGAGAGGCTCTGGGAGGTGGTCCTCAGGAGGATGATGATGAGAAGAATCTTACACTTTCCAATCAGGCAAAGAAGGGCAAGGGGAAGGTCGGGAAGAACACAGATGGAGATTCATCTTCATAAGCTAGCACAGGGAAGGACCTAAGTAAGTTCAAGTGTTTTAACTATCATAAGAAAGTACACCATGCTTCATTGTGTCTAAAGAGGAAGAAGGGCGGAAAGAGGACCCAACAAGAAGTAGTTGCGTCGACAAAGGCTTAGGCATATGAGTTTGAGCAGGAATTGTTACTTGTTTCCCATCTTTCCTTTGACACCATATCAGTTGGTGCATGGATTCTAGATAGCAGAGCCACATGTCATATGATAGGAGCACGAGAGTTGTTCGAGAGCTTCACTCAGACTTGCATGTGGAACTTGGTGTGGGCACCAAGCATGCGGTAAAGGGAACTGGGACAATGCCATTCGAGTTAGGAGGCGTGTTAAGAGTAATGAATCTGCTATGGGTGCTAGAATTCAGGAGAAGTGTGCTCTCAGTCTCAGCGATTGAGGAGAAGAGATTTAAGGTAGCTTTCTAGGATGGATAGGGGCTGATCAAGCCCAAAGGATCTAGCTAAGACACAGTAGTGGTTCTTAGAGTTAGAGAGAGCAACTTGTATAGGCTAAAGGGCCATCCTATGTGACAGTGGCAAGCAACAGAGTGGCAGAGAACAAGGAGCAGGTACCTTTGAAGGTTGAGCAATTCAGAGGGAGACAACCTCTAGGTTCAAGTGGGAAGGAGCATCCTTCCAAGTCTGTCACGAAGGAGTCATGGTACGAGATGGCCATACAAGATGCTCATGAGTTGGAGGCTTCTAGGAGCATGTTCAAAGGCAACAAGTTTTCGAAGAAGGATGCGAACAAGATGGCAAGGATCGCTTTCAGTTCAACGGGAGCAATCTATCAAGTGAATTGGAGAGCAACCATGGTAGCAGATATGGTAGCGAAGACAGAGCCACCTCTGGGTGGTGGAAATAGCTTCCTCGCTAAGAGGGAGCATTGATGTATGTAGCAGCGGACAAGTACTTCCACGTCAGTTTGTGTCTAACACATGGGAGTCGTCCTTAATATCTCTCAAGACTTACGAGATTCACTTTAATAAAGTGATTATTAAAGTGAATGCACTTTTGTAATTAATGGAGTTTAATTCAACTCAAATGCCTAAGTATTTGCCATTTCTGAATTAAATTAAATCCTAGCCATTAAATCATAAGGTGAAGGTGAGATTTAATCTCAACCTTTGATCACTTTGGAGATCCAGGGTTTTGGATTTAGGGTAAATTCAAGATTGAAAAAGGAAGCCTATGCGAGAGGAGTAGAGATGCACATAGTGAGGAGATCTGATTGAATTGGGTGAAGGAGTTTCGTCCAAGTCTACAGGGGCAGGGTCCAAGGTAAGGAGAAAAGGGGCAACAAAGGTGTAGCAACCAAGTGTGATAGGCTAGGCTATTTTGCTCGTTTGTATTTTCCTCAGGTGGGTCATTATCCCAGGATGGGAGCCCAACATTTTATTTCTAATAAAATCAACAAGGTACTGGTTTTCCCTTAGGGGTTTTTCCAGGGGTATTTTACCTAGAAATTACATGTGTACTTTGTGTATGGTTCTCTATTTGTGCTTTCGTTGTAATATTTCGTTTATAACTCATTTGTGCTTTTATTCAATAATTAATTTATTTGGAATTAATTGTCGGGTGTTGGGGGAAAGAGAATTTAACACCCATAACAAAAAGGGGAAGCCTCATTAAATAGGAGAGAGTGTTGAGATCCTAAACACATGTGTTTGTGAGGTCCTAAACACATGTGGGAAGTACTATGTACTTTGTGCCTTGTACTTTATGTCTAATTTCACTTTGACTTAGGAGATTTAAGTCAGAATTGAAATTTGGTCATTTTAGCCTAAATGACTATTAATTCACTTTGTGGGCGAATTAAGAGACATAAAGTGAACTTAGGGAACTTAAACCAAAGTGGGTTTGAGAGTGAGATTATTATGGGATGATCTCAACCTTTGATTGGACATGAGATGGGATGATCTCATCTGTCCAAATTTTAGGTTTCCTTATGGAGGTTCAAGAGGGGTGCAAAGGGCAAAGGAGAGCTGATTCACTCATTTGTTCACTTGGAGAGTTTGAGAGAGACTATGAGAATGAGGTTGGAGGCTAGAGTTGAGGAAAGCTTGGGCGCTTCTATCCATGGAGGCAGCCACAAAGCTTAGACCCTCATTTATTTGTTGGAGTTGATGTTGCTTGGAGGAGTGCGCACTTGGTGAGGAGGGAGCACTGACAGCAGTGAGGACTTACAAAGCTCAAATTGCAGTGAGGACAGTTTTAGTGGAGAGCTACAATACAGATCCAAAGTATGGTGGGAGGGTTTCTCCATCAGAGCTTCAACTTAGCAGAGCGCTTCAGTTCAGTGGTCTTGGCAACTTGTGAGGAGGGCACACCATCCTAGGGCGCATCTTCTTCATTTGGACATATATTTCAGCTTGGTTCAAGCTGCTATTGTATCGGGTTCATCTGTTTATTGTACTTGTTGTATTCCACCTTCTTTTCTCCACATATATACATTCATATTCCAAATTGGTTTTCCCCGGGGGGGTTTTATCAAGGGTCATGCTGACCAAAAATACCTGTGTTCATTTTCATGTATGCTAGTGTTTAGAACAACATTATTTCAGCTCTAAAAGATCTCTAGGTGTGTTGCATAGTTTGTGGTATGCATGTGCTAACATCTTGTGACAAAAACTACATGCTAGAGCACCTATATGTGTTATGTAACCGTAACAGAACAACAAAGAAATTACTGAACAGTTTGTTGTTATAAATCAACAACAAACCCTTGTTTGATAGTTGAAACTTGGAGCCAACTTGAGGTCAAAGACAGACCTAGTTGGCAGCTTGTTAGGACCTGAAAAATCTTCATGGTATCAGAGCTTGGTGGCTGATTTTTGCTGAGTTTTGGACAACATCTTGGTGGATTGTTTTAGACATCTTTTGGGCGGATTTTGTGGACAACCATTGGCTGAGTTTAGTGGTAGCTTGTTGGCATAATTTTGTGGAGAGTTGTGGAGCAGTTTGTGGACATTTTCGTTAGTCTCTTTTCACACCTACGTGGTAAGAGTGAGGCTGATTTTTCACGACCTCTTTTCACACCTATATTGCTAGGAGTGAGGTCGGTGTTTGTTTGCCTCTCTTCACAACTATGTTGACAGGAGTGAGGCAACGTTCCTTTGCAGTTGCAACATCAGTTTGAGTGCAGCCGGTATTGATGTAAGCATCTCAGATGCGTGTAGAGGATAGGCTAGCTGGAGCTAGCAACTGGTCTCCCTGGAAGGCCAGGATTGTCTTTGTCTTGGATGACCTCGAACTATGGGATATAGTTCAGACGGTTGTTCCTGTTCCTCCTGCTATTGCTCCCGTCTTGTTAGTAGAGTTCAGGAAGAGGAACAACAAGGCGAAGAGGACGATATGTGATGCAGTGGGGGATCACATCATTCCCCACTTGACTGGGAAAGCCCATGCATTTGAGATGTGGGCATCTCTATGCAAGCTTTACGAGAGCTCTAACTAGAATCAAAAGATGGTTCTGTATGATCGACTCAGGGGCATTCACATGCTCAAGAATGAGTCAGTTACTTCATACCTTGGCCGATACACCTAGATCATAGACGAGCTTGGAGCCGTTGGAGAGGTAGTGGACCCCGATTTTATGGTGAGGACAGCCTTAAACAACTTCACCAAACCATGGGGTCCATTTGTTCGTGGCATTGTTGCCAGGGAGATCATGCCCACATGAGAGAGATTGTGGGATGATTTCATTCAGCAGGAGATTAGACTTGCATCAGAGACTTCTAGACAACAACAAACAATGCAGGGTGATGAGGATCTTGCTCTTTGGACAAAGGGCAAGAAGAAGACCGGCAGGGGAGGTCGACAGGGTCCCAAGTTTGGGGCCCCACCACAGGGAGAAGAGAGTAGTAGTGGGCAGAAGAGAGATATGAGAAAAGTGAAGTGCTTTGTTTGTAAGAAGTTGGGTCACTATGTTGGACAATGTCCCAATAAGAAGAAGAAGAGGGGTGGTACCGTAGCTACAACAGAGGAGGCAGAGTTTCAAACATTGTTTGAGAGAGAGTGTGCTTTCCTCATATGCTACACTTCAATTGAGACGACACCTAGTATCTAGTATATTGACAGTGGGGCTTCGAGCCATATGACTAGAGTGAGAGAGCATTTGAATGATCTTAGAGACACAGAGGTCAGGATGGAGATCACTCTCGGAGATGACTCCTTGGTCAAAGTTGTTGGGATTGGCATAGCTACCTTTCAGAGAGATGACATGCCACCTATATCGTTCAGGGATGTTCTCTATGTCCCTGGGTTGAAGAAGAATTTGATTTCAGTTTCCACCCTCCAGGATAGAGGTCGTGAGGTGTCCTTCAGAGGGACCGAGGTCTTCATACACCCTAAGGGGTCCTCGCTTACCTCAGGAGAGGTGATTGGAGTGAGGGATGGGAAACTGTTCAAATTGTTTTTTCAGCCTCTTCATGCATTGGCAGTGAGCAGTGACAACAACAAACAAACATGTGAGTTATGGCATCGAAGAATGGCCCACCTACATCATGGGGTTCTAGGAGGGATGAGAGAGGTTGTGATAGGAGTGCCACAGATCAGTAAAGAGCATCAAGATGTTTGCAGAGGGTGTGTGCTTGGTAAGTTTACCAAGGCCTCGTTCCCCAACAGTGACACCAGGTCAGCTGAGATACTTGATTTAGTACACACAGATGTGTGTGGGCCCATGTCTCGGAAGTCCTTGAGTGGTCTTGAGTACTATCTCACATTCATTGGTGACTACTCAAGGAAGACCTAGATCTATTTCCTGAAGACCAAGAGTGAGGTCTTCAGGAGGTTCCAAGAGTTCAAAGCTCTTGTGGAGAACCAATCTGGAAAGAAGATCAAGGTCTTGCGATCGGATAATGGAGCAGAGTATTCCTCCACTCAGTTTACAAACTTCTGTGCCCAACATGGGATCATAAGACAGATGATCGTACCCTACAACCCCCAACAAAACGGGGTTGCTGAGAGGAAGAACTGAGCTATCACCGATGCAACGAGATCTATGTTGCACGATTAGAGTTTTCCTCTTTACCTATGGGCAACGACGAGCGCTACTGTAGTTTACGTGCAGAACATGAGTCCCCACAGGATATTGGGGAAGATGACTACTGAGGAGGCCTTCACTGGTAGGAGGCCCGATGTCGAGCACATCAGGATCTTTGGGTGCTTGACCTATTCTCATGTCCCCTCAGAGAAGAGGACAAAGCTAGACCCCACAACCCAACATGGGATTGTAGTTGGATACTTAGAGGTGTCCAAAGCTTACCGTATCTACATTCCATAACTTAGGAGAGTGGTGGTGAGCAAAGATGTTAGATTTGAGGAGGGTAGGGATTTTCAGAGATCTCTTGAGTCGAGAGTCAGTGCAGAGGATGATGCAGAGGCACTGATTGATGTCTCAGAGGGAGCACAACCTCAGGTTTCCGGTACGCCAGTTTTAGTGTTGACAGGGTCACCTTGCACAGCTTCAGGGTCCCAATCAAAGGGTGTTGAGTCGGAGGGGGTAGAGGCTTTAGGATCTCAGAGTGTTGAGACTAGACCTAAGGTAGATACCCTTGGGCGAGGAGATCTTACTTCTCCATTGACTACTTCAGGGAAGAGGAGACCTAGATGGTTTCAGGAGACCCTGAAGCAGGCCAAGGAGAATGTAGGAGAGCCCAAGAGACAGTTTAGAGAGAGTAGACCTCCAGTGAGACTTGGATCCTATTTGGCTTTAGTGACGAGTATCTCAGATACTGAGCCATAGACATTTGCGCAGGGAGTGGACCAGCCGGTTTGGTGAGAGGCCATGCTGGAGGAGTATGACTCCATTGTGCGCAACGATGTTTGGGAGGTGGTTCCGAGGCCAGTGGGGAAGTCAGTTGTGACTTCCAAGTGGTTGTACAAAACCAAGTATGCTGCAAATGGCAGCATAGAGAAACAAAAGGCCCGTTTTGTGGCACGAGGCTTCTCTAAGATAGAGGGAGTCGATTATGATGAGACATTTGCACCAGTTGCGAGATACACCTCGATCAAGAGTATTATTGCCATAGCAGCAGAGATGGGTTGGAGCATACATCAGATGGATGTGCAAACCGCATTTCTAAATGGATTTATAGATGAGGAGGTGTACATTAAGCAACCATAGGGGTTCGAGGTGAGTGAGAGGGAGACTCACGTGTGCCTTTTGAGAAAGGCACTTTATGGTTTGAAGCAAGCTCCCCGAGCTTGGTATTCACGTATTGACACATACTTGCTTCAGATGGGCTTCGAGAAGAGCGATGTTGATCCTAACCTCTATTACATCATTAGAGGTGAGTACACGCTCATTCTCATTCTCTATGTGGATGACTTGTTCATCACAGGAGCCTAGGATCTCATAGCTGAGTGCAAGTTGGGACTTGCATCAGAGTTTGAGATGAGTGACATTGGGTTGATGCACTATTTTCTGGGTATGGAGGTATGGCAGGAGGAGGGACACATATTTCTCGGGCATGGGAAGTATGCTGCAGATATTCTGAGCAGATTTTAGATGGAGGACTGTAGACCTATGTCGACACCCATGGTTACCAACTGGAAGAAGCTTAGTGCTTCAGATTCCCAGTTGGTAGATGCTACAGTTTATAGGCAGTTGATCGGTTCACTTATGTATTTGGTCAACACCAGACCAGATATTTGTTTTGCCGTGAACACTCTCAACCAACATATGGTAGAGCTGAGGAGTGTTCATTGGATTGGGGCAAAACATGTGTTGAGGTACATTGCTGGGACAATTGATTTTGGCTTGGACTATATTAGAGGTGATGGGGTTAGTTTGGTTGGCTACATCGACTCAGACTGGGAAGGATGTGCTCCTGACAGGAAAAGCACCTCAGGGTGTTGCTTTGGTTTGGGGTTAGGACTTGTTTCCTGGTTCAATCGGAAGCATAAGTCAGTTGCTCTGAGTTACGCCGAGGCAGAGTACATGGCGGCCACTCAAGCCAGTTGTGAGGCCATTTGGCTTCATAAGATGTTGGTAGGATTATTTGGTTAGGAGATGCCACCGGCCGTCATACACTGCGATAATCAGAGTTGTATCAAACTCTCTGTTATGAACATAAATATACATATAAAATAGATATTAATAACATAATAATTAAATGATAATTAATAAATAATAATTATTAATAATGAAAGGACATGTCTCAAAAGACATGACTATTGGTTAAGGGCACCTCTGCATGGGTATATAAATGAGCCCTCATTCTCAATTGTATCTCATCTTATCTATTCATATTTTATACATTTATACATTATTCCTACATGGATTATTATGTTATATTCCAAGTATTTTGGATAATTCTTGTGGGAGCAAACTTTGTTCGTCTCACTCTCTGAGGATCCAGTTTTCCATGACTGGTCGAAGCATATTGAGATCAGATATCACTTCATCAGAGATTGGGTTCAGAGAGGGGCAATATAGTTACATCATATATCGAATGACGAGCAAATTGCAGACATCCTCACCAAGGCCCTACCAAGGGGCAAACATGTCTACTTCAAAGACAAGATGGGCTTGGTGAGAAACACTTTCCTCGGTAAGAGGGAGTGTGGAGATTATGTACCTTGGGAAGTGTTCCCCCTGTGTTTGTGAGCTCCTAAACACATGTGGGAAGTACTATGTACTTTGTGCCTTGTACTTTATGTCTAATTTCACTTTGACTTAGGAGATTTAAGTCAAAAGTGAAATTTGGTCATTTTAGCCTAAATGACTATTAATTCACTTTGTGGGTGAATTAGGAGACATAAAGTGAACTTAGGGAACTTAACCCAAAGTGGGTTTGAGAGTGAGATTATTATGGGATGATTGCAACCTTTGATTGGACATGAGATGGGATGATCTCATCCGTCCAAATTTTAGTTTTCCTTACGGAGGTTCAAGAGGGGTGCAAAGGGCAAAGGAGAGCTGATTCACTCATTTGTTCACTTGGAGAATTTGAGAGAGAGCATGGGGATGAGGTTGGAAGCTAGAGTTGAGGAAATATTGGGCGCTTCTATCCATGGAGGTAGCCACAAATCTTAGACCCTCATTTATTTGTTGGAGTTGATCTTGCTTGGAGGAGGGCGCACTGATAGCAGGGAAGACTTACAGAGCTCAAAATGCAGTGAGGACAGTTTCAATGGAGAGCTACATCACAAATTCAGAGTACTGTGGGAGGGTTTGTCCATCAGAGCTTCCAGTCAGCAGAGCGCTTCAGTTCACTAGTCTTGGCAACTTGTGAGGAGGGCGCACCATCCTAGGGCATGTCTTCTTCATTTGGACTTGTGTTTCAGCTTGGTTCAAGCTGCTATTGTATCAGGTTCATCTTCTTATTGTACTTGTTGTATTCCACCTTCTTTTCTCCACATATATACACTCATATTCCAAACTGGTTTTCCCTGGGGGGTTTTATCAAGGGTCATGTTGACCAAAAATACTTGTGTTCATTTTCATGTATTCTAGTGTTTAGAACAACATTATTTTAGCTCTAAAAGATCTCTAGGTGTGTTACATAGTTTATGGTATGCATGTGCTAACATCTTGTGACAAAAACTACATGGTAGGGCACCTATATGGCCTATGTAACCGTAACTGAACAACAAGGAAGTTACTGAACAGTTTGCTGTTATAAAACAACAACAAACCCTTGTTTGACAGTTGAAACTTAGAGCCTGTTGTCGCCCTAATGCACACTTGCAAACGTGAGCTAAGTCCGGCTCACTTAGTGTGCCCTCGGAGACACAATGTCTAAGTCCCTGCCCACACTGTCACCTTGGCAGGTACTTCTTCCGTCTAGGCTTACTCCT
>ML831071.1:18666-30970 GCA_009831015.1 Picea engelmannii | reverse complement strand
CATGACACATAGGTAGACACACTTATCATTTAGTGTATTGTAGACACCTATAAGACATTCTCAACAACTTCTAACTAAACTAGATTAAATTGAACATTTATCTGAACAGAATCTAGGATCAAACATTAGACTTAATTAATTAATAGGCACTAGATATCATTAAACATGTTGATAATAGATTTCTTTGATTTTGGTGTGAACACATTATTGTGCTTTTTTGACCAATACATGAATGCACTGCTTCCTTTTTCGTACTAATTGTGTTATTATACTGCAGTTCCACATTTTGAGAAAATGCTGTATGACCAAGGGCAGCTTGTTAATGTATATTTGGATGCGTTTGTTATCTGGAAAGATACTATGTACGCATCTGTTTCTCGGGATATACTGGATTACTTGAGGAGGGATATGATAGACCAGGATGGTGGAATATATTCTGCAGAAGATGCTGATAGTGCAGAATTTGAAGGTGTACCAAGGAAAAAAGAAGGTGCCTTTTATGTTTGGACAGATCAAGAGGTTTGTTTACTAACTTTACTTCTGTTGTGGTTCTTTGCTTTGACTATTTATGGTAGACAGTCTGCATGTTTCTCTCATAGAATGTTGATTGCAATGTTCTGTATGCCTGTTTGCTTACAGGACATAGGTGTATAATTAACCAAGCCAAAAAAATATTAAGTTATATGGTCTACCTAGTAGAAGTATATTTTGAATTTACTTTGCCCTATGTGTTTGATAAAATAGGTATCCTATCAAATATGTAAAAATTAAATAGCTTTGGAGGTGTTTGAATACATGTTAGAACTAATACTTGTTAGTGTTGCTGTTTGGAAATATTTTCCGTAGACTAACCATTCTTAAAATGTTTTTGAGTGTCAGAACTTTGGGAAATGTTTTAGACTGTGTACGAGAAATGACAGGTCATTCCAAAATGCAAATACCCTAGGATTGTTTCTGGGGCACACACTTCTGGTATTCTTTTACAGAGGTGCTTCTTTGGGTTAATTGTTGTTTTTGGTGGCGGGTATTACTGTCTTGCCATTTGATATTTCAGGTTGTGGGTGATACTCTCCTGCCATCTGTACAGAAATCCTAACCCTAACACAAACTATTTGACACAATTTAAAAGAAAAATTCTTAATTTACAGCAAAACCAGAAAAGAAAGGGATCCAAGGTATTTTTTTTGATGCTATATTACAAAGTAATATAATATTTTACAATATTGTTCTAAGAATTTAGAGTGCATGCAGTCGCACAGATGGGATGGCAAGGGGATTTTATAGTTGTAGATGCCATTCCAAGATGCCGCAAGATAGGTGTAAGGGACTGCCTTTATTCCTGCCATCATTCACACATGCACACGCACACGCACAAAGGACACACAAAAGAGGAAGGGTATGGCTGATCAAACAGACATAATCACCCCACAACCAATCAACCGTTATGTTAGTAGGAGGTCTACTACCTTTGTGGACATCTGCATTGGCATGAATATAATGGTATGTTAGGGCATATATGCTGCCATGGGCCAGTAGTAACAACCAATGTTGGATAGGAGGGAAGGAGATTTTATATGTTGAAGCTATTCCAAGATGACACTAGTGTATTGAACTGTTATTATTATGACAATAGTGGAGAGAAATGATGAATAGACTTTACCATTAATGCTGCAGAAATACATCTCTTACAGAAGATTTATGTCTCATATCACAAATTTATACCACCCCTAAGTGGTGTTGGTGGTTAAACGATCTAAGCCCTAACCACAGCATCTAAAATGCTAATTTGGTCAGATTCCACTATTAATTAATGTTACCTTTATACAAATATTTATGTCTCCTAAATATTATTGAAGTGTTAATACTCCAACCCCACCACTTACATGAAAACGATATTTCTCGAAATTTCATCCCTCCATACAAAATTTTACAACTGAAGAATTATACAAAGAAGAAATACAAGATGCCAATGAAATTTGATGTGAAGAGTAAAGAGGTACCTAGGTAACCAGCTGCAGTGCTCACTGATTATCTAGGAAGGTAACCTACTTACATGTTGTGTCTACAGGTTCTCTTCATCTCCAGGTCTGGGTCTTCAGCAGTGCTCTATCGAAGTGCTGTCTCCCTTCATTTTGAAGGCAGACTCCCACCAAACCCACCTAGACAATCTTCCCACAATATGAAATTGTCATCACCCTCTTGTATCCTTACGTTGAAGGCAGGATTCAGTTGGATTCACCTTGACAGTCTATCAAATTGAGTATTTGAATTCCTGTAACCTTTGCCTGAAGACTCTTAAGTTTTAACAGTTAGTTTTAACTGGTTTCAACATTAGTGGTATCATGACATTCCACCTGCTCTTTTCTTACTTCTTTTAGATAAAATACACTACGGGGTTAAACTGAAAATATTTCTTTCAGGGCTTGTAGAATAGTGTGTTTTAAGTTTTGGACTGTTTTGTTTGAATAATTGTGGCTAATACATGCATTATTTTAATTTTTCTTCAGATCTGTGATTAATTTAACCATCATTGATACTCACAATTTTATGCGTTTCTACATTTTCCCTAGTCTGGCAAATTCATGTCAACATATGGAATACCTTAAACGGATAACGTCCGTTATATAAATCTTCTTGTCTTCTCGTGCCCTCATCTCAATATGCAAAATCATATTTGTAGGGTCTGTTATTGTGCAATTTGTACTTTGATAGAAGGGAAATGAAAATGAAGACAAATTGGCGTAACGGGAGACTATCCTATCACTGTCACCTCAATAGGATGTCTCTTTCTATTTAGGGTGGTAGGCCCAGGGGAGACGTCCCCGATGACCTGGGGTTTTGAGAAGGCGAAGGATAAAGGCCAAGTAAAAAGGTTTCCTCTCACAAGTCACCACCGATCAGAAAGTCCAGTTAAACAACCAATAAAGAGATAATAAACCAGAAGTGTACCTGCCCGGAACAGAGCAACATAAAACTATATTTGCAAGAGCATTTGCTGGTTAGTACTTCATATAAGCAGAGACTTTCTCAATAAAAACAATTGACTAATATATTGATGAAGTAAACAAAGAGGTGTAGCAACAATAATTACGAGATAATACTTCACAATTAATGCCTTAGAAAAAGCTTCAAAATGAGCAGGAATGATTAATCATCAATGTCATAACACCAACATTCATCAGAAGCAAGTAAGGCTATGCATTAGTCAATCTTTTCAATTGCTTTGAAAAGCTTTTAATGCTGCAAAATATG
The DNA here is from genome assembly GCA_009831015.1 of Picea engelmannii. NCBI lineage: Eukaryota > Viridiplantae > Streptophyta > Pinopsida > Pinales > Pinaceae > Picea > Picea engelmannii. The sequence goes on along the minus strand of ML831071.1, from coordinate 27,718 downwards.
GTTGTAGCTTATTTGAATAATAGCAACAATAAGGTTAGTAGATCAATCTAATCTAGGGTTAGAAGGTGTTAGTAGTTTGTTCAAAGATTTAGATGTTTGAAGGTCATGATCAAAACACTCAAGAGAGAGAGATCTTAGACTAGTGCTTTCATAGGGCAAAATGGAGTCAACAAGTGGCTGCAAGAATTGAAGGAGCAAGATGATATTAATAGAGCCAAAGACAAGAGGAATTGATGGATGAAGTGTTGGTAAACCAAGGTTTCAACCACCAAACCCTAGGGGAAAACGACTACTAAGGTGTAGGTAACCCTAGGCCTTAGTAGATTTTCTTCCCTCTTTAACTCAATGATAAAGTAAAAACGACTAGGATGAAGTAACAAATGCTAGGGTGTTGCAATGGCAAGGCCCTAGCAATGGCTTCAATAAAACGACTCCTTGGCACAATCTAGTAGGTGGATAGAAAATTAGAACAAGGACAATAACATGTGCTTGATCCCTAGGGTTTAGGCTAGCAATTTCATAAGTATTAACAAAATGCAAAGTAAAACACCATAACCATTCAAGTAAGAGAAGAATTGCAGAATTTTACTCAAATTCACTAAGCATCATCAAGCAAAACCCTAGTTGTAGACTTTCCACCAAGAAAAATGCCAAAATCACGAAAATCATCCCTCCTTCAACAAGTGCACACTAAATTTCAGTCCAAAAACACTAATGAGGGCGCAAATTTCAGGCCTCACACAAGTGTGAGTGAAAGATGATGATAAAATGAGAGTTTTGTCTCTCTATTTATACAATACCATTGACCTTTAATTTCACTTTAGGTGAAAAAATGCCGACATGGCCAATTTACATCAAAAATACCGTTTTACATTAAATGTCACAATTAAAACCCTAAATCAAGCATAAATGATGACGTCATGCCCTTTTAGGGTGACGTTAGGCCCTTTTAGGGAAATGTTGGCCTCTTGGGACAAAACGTTAGGCCTTCTTGGGCCTCAGGAACCTGCCACACGTGCCACTTGGCACACAACTGCCTCCCAAAACCTCCAAAAGCACTAGATGACGTCATGGATGTCCTGGGTGACGTCATGGGCCTTCCAGGGCCTATGTCATGGTGGAAAGGGCACAACCCCCCTGGGTCTAGTCCTGCCAGGCTGCCTCTGGTGGAACGTCCTCCTCTCTCTCCGATGCAATCCTCTGACCTGTCTCTGCCCCCTGCTGGGGTCTCAACATCCATCTGGTGGGATTTCAGCCCCATGGAGGTCCGAACTAATCATCTCCCCATGTGTACCTGTCCATCGAGTACCTGCCATCGGGTGTGGACCTGTAACATCAACAAATACGCCCTCCATGGGCTCATAAGTCACAGGGATCATAGCAATGTCAATCACATCTAATCATCAATTTATTAAACATGTGCATAAAAAAGCCCCCTTTACCCGGACAAGTGCTCAAAGACATTATATTAATCTACAATTCAAGTTTGGAGGAAATGCTAAGACGTCTTATTGGGCTAATGCTCACTGCATGTGGGATGTTTCCGAGAGAAATCAAATCTAAGCCATATGAGTGGATGAGGTGGTCAGGGATGTCTGGGCAAGGGGTGCAGTGATAGCAGGGAAATGTGTGGCTTACCTATGGGTGCCTCTGTAGAGTTTGAGCTGCACCTTTCATGGATGCAAATGTTTCCAAGCCCATTCATGCCTTTTGTCTTTATTCTTACTGCTTTTTCTCTCAAGAAGCTAGTTAGGGGATACTGCTCTGGCGTGGTGACCAGTGGTGGCAATCTTACCCACAAGCATTTCACGGAAATGAGAAGGCTGGCTCGTGATGAGACCCCCTTTCTCTTTGCTAGGCCACCAAGAGTCACTACCCTGGCGTGGTGACCGACTGCTGGTAGTGTCATACCGCCACATGCCCATGGACCTAATAGGCTGGCTCGTGATGAGACACCCTATCCTCTAACTAGGTCTTGTTTTATTATTTTTATGGGTCTTGCTGAGAAGCATTTTACTGCTTTCTCGAGGATCCCTGGGCAAAGCATCTCAGGGTTTCATTCTTTGGCTTTTATCTTTTGCCAGCTACTTTTACCCTCTGGGCCTTTAGCCCCTTCTTCCCATGAGGTAAGGTACAACCCTTAAATATTTGGCCAACCCAATGCCCGAAACAATGTAACGGGATGGATGAGGGGGAGAAAGATGGAAAGTGGTAAGTATGGTGGGAGCAGACGATGGCTTCTTATGAATCCCCCTAGTGGCAACTCAAACCCTATGGGTACCAGCTTACTAGGGCATCCTGTCATTTGCCCCATATATGGTTAGGTGGAGAGGTATAAGATCCAAGCACCTGTTAGAAGCAAAAAGAATTGAATGCACATATTCAAAGGTTTTGAGGATCAGAGTGACACATACCATGATACCCGGACTCATTACCTCATGGAGCAAGATCCAACTCTGCTACAGGACCAGGTCGAGGTGACGAATGCTGTTGCTGCTGACAGAGTGGAGGCGTTGAAGAATGAAAAGGTGTGCCCTCCAGGGCCATGCTCAAGTCGATCTGGCTCTCGGTACTCCATGTCTAGGACCTGTGGGCCTTGAGACATAATCTCCTTAGTTATCCCTAAACTGGGGGATAACATCTGGCTCCAACTTGGGGACATGTGCTCACCGTAGAGTGCATGAGAACCTCAACATCTCTGGCATAACCTGTGACCTACCTGATCTCAACATAAGACTGTTAGCAATCATTTGGTGTGGTGATATCACCCCGACTCATATATATATATATATATATATAAAATGAAAACAAGCATATGTACAAATGTGAATACAAATTATCCTAGCATGAAATGCAAATGGTATGTACAATGAATGCAAATGCCTACTTACTTGTACTTACCTGTCATGTTGTTGGCGGGTAGTAACGCTTGATGTGCAAAACGTTTACTGGTAACTTGAGAGCTTCTCCCTCCATGGTCCCTAGGTTGAAAGAGTTTGTCCCTACATGACTCATGCTTTTGTAAGGACTCGTCCATAGCCCATCCAACTTCTTGTGCAGACCAGGTTTCTCCCTTCTCTTATCCCATAACAACACGAGATCTCCCTTAGTGAAATCTCTTTCTTTTGCCTTGTGATCGAAGGTGTTTTTAATCTTCTCCTGGTTTCTTCCCATTTGACTTAGGGCGTTTCTTCTAGACTCATCCAACTCTATCAACTGGTTAATTCGCCCTTGGATTGCTTCTCCATCTGTAGCATACTGTTGAGCAAAGCGGAGGATGGGGATTTGGAGGTTCATAGGAAGTGTCAAGGTCTTTGTTGTTATTCGATCTACCCACAAGGCATATTTAATTTTGCTATCCCAAGACCTCTTGTTTTCCCCCACGACTTTCTTGATAATATTCATAAGGTTCTTGTTGCTAGATTCTGCTAATCCATTTCCCTGCGGATAGTAGTTGGAGGAATGAGATAGGACAATGCCATACTTGAAGCAAAATTCTGCTAGTGCATGGGAGCTGAACGCTTTGGCATTGGCTGTGGTAATCTTGGATGGGACACCAAACCTAGTTATGATTCGTTCCTCCAAAAAGTTCATGACTGCTTCCTTAGTGGCCTTTTTTGTGGGGATAGACTCTACCCACCTAGTAAAATAATCCGTGGCTATTAGGATCCACCGGTAGCCATTACTTGAATTATCCTTAAATTCTCCAATGAAATCCAAACCCCATTGTTGAAAAGGAGCTTCTTCCACTACGGGTTTTAGAGGTTGTGCTGGGAGTTTTGGTTTACCAGAGAAGTACTGGCAAGGCTGGCAAGATCCGACATATCAATGAGTATCAGAAAATAGTGTTGGCCAATAATACCCAGCCCTTAAGATCTTGAGGGCAGTAGTGCGAGTGACAAAATGTCCACCACAAAATCCAGAGTGTAATTCCTTCAACAACTTTTCAGCTTCTTCTTGGTTGACACATCTAAGGAGAACTCCATTGGGATCTTTCCAACCAAGGCCATTTTCGGTTAGACAATATTCATAGCCTTAAGTCTCAAAGCCCTTCTTTTGTAGTCCACTAGGTGATCGGGGCACGATAAATTCTTAAGGTAGTAGATGATATCAGAATACCACTCGTAGTGTTCTAATTCACTAACCACCACATTTATCTGTTCACTTTCTCCCATTTGTATGGCCTCTTGGTTGCTCTCGATTAGCATCTAGGCTAGACCTTGCCCCTTTTTAATCTTGGTGGGTTTTATCTCTAAGTCATACTCTTGGATTTTGGAGACCCACTTGCCCGTAGTACCCATACAATCTTGTTGTGATAAAACATCATTTACTGCTAGGTAAGGGACATTAGCTTTGATTTGGTTGTAACCCACGTAGTTTCTAGAGTGCTCGAGGGATTTCACTAAGGCATACACTTGCTTCTTAGTAATAGAATAATTGAAGTCTGAATCTCTAAGGACTTTACTCATGAAGGCTATAGTGTGTTCATAATCGTCAATGTCCTTTTGCAGTAAGACACCTGCAATGGTATCCTGGGAGGCAAATGAGAATATTATGAAATCTCGTGAATAATCTGGGCTGATCAAGACTGAGGCTTGGGAGATAGCGTCTTTTATGTCTTGAAAAGATTTGATGGCTTTATCATCCCATTTAAAAACAATGCCCTTCTTTAGTAAAGCACTCATGGGTTTTATCCTTTCGGCAAAGTTTGGGACAAATCTTGGAATGAAATTTATTTTTCCGAAAAAGGATTGTAAGGATTTCTTGTTGGCTGGAGGGCGTACATCTTTTATTGATTGGACCCTTTCAGGGTCTATGGAGATTCCCCCTTCCGAGGCTATGTGACCCAAAAGTTTCCCTTTATCTATCCCGAAGACAGATTTCTTAGGATTCAAGGAGATACCATACTTCCTACATCGCTCAAAAACAATTATGAGGTGTGAAATGTGGTCTTTCCTCCCCTTTGATACAATCGTGAGATCATCTTGGTAAATCTCTATGATTTTCTAAATGAGATCCCTAAAGGCAATATCCATTGCCCTTTGGAAGGTAGCACCGACGTTCATAAGACCAAACGACATTTGCAAATACATAAATGTTCCCCATGGTGTGGTAAATGCCGTTTTAAGTTGGTCTTCTCTTTTAAGCAAGACTTGGTTGTACCCAGAGAATCCATCCAACATGGACATTATCCCGGCCCCTGTAACCCTTTGTAACAAATGTTCCATATTTGGGAGGGGATAGTTGTCCTTCAAGGATAATTGGTTAAGGTTGTGGAAATCAACACACAAACGTATATCACCATTTTTCTTCTGGACAACTACCAAATTCAACATCCATGATGAGTATCTGATGGGAGCTATAATGCCATCATCAACCATCTTTTGGAGTTCCTTTTGTATTTGGCTTGCCAACTTTGGATTGATGTGTCTTAGTTTTTGTCGGAAAGGTTTGGCTCCTTCTGTCAAAGGTATAGCATGTTGGATGACATCACCCCTATAGCCCTTTAATTCATCGTAATTCCAAGCGAAGGTATCTTTGAATTCTCTTATGAGGTCTAGAATTTCCATCCTTTCCTTCTCAGTGGTTCCTTTCCCTATTTTGACCATCCTTGGATCCATTTCCGTACCAATGTTGAATTCTAGGGCTTCATCTATTTGTTTGTTGGGCTTCTTCCTTTTGAAAACATCGTGTCTATTGAAGAGGTTTTCTAAAGGGACACATCCTTTAGGCAAGGTGTTATTTTGAAGGTTCACCACATGCAAGTCCATGGAATCAGCCAGGAAGTTTATTTGTGAATCGGTGAATTCTTTGCTATTTTCCATGAACCTAATGATCTGGTTATCATCTTCAAAGACTTGCCAGTGTTCCAAATTATCCGGGATAAAAGGTCTAAACATGACTTCCATTTTGCATAAGTCTTGGAGGGGACCATCACAAGGTTACAAAGTAGAAGCAGAAACAACCAAGGCATCTGCAACATGGTTTTCTTCTTGGGGAACAACTTTGATTGTCACCATCTGAAAAGATTTTGAAATGGATCGCGCAAGGTCACGATACCTCTTCAACTTTTCATTTTTGGTAGCAAAGTCTAGTAACACTTGTGATACTATGAGGTCCGAGTCCCCTATTACCCTTAAGTGTGTGACACCCTTATCGATTGCCAAGTTGAGACCTAGGATCAAAGCTTCATATTCAACAATGTTGTTTGTACAGTGATACTCAAGTCTATAGGAGTAATAAAAGGTTTCATGGGAAGGAGCTGTCAAGACAATCTCGACCCCTAACCCAGAACTTGAATGAGATCCATCAAATTCTAAAGTCCATAATCCCTCAGGTGTTTCGGTAGTATCATCTCCAAAACTTGCTTCTTGGATGAACCAATTATCGATGCCATTGTTAATACATAAGAGTTGATCATCTGGTTCACCAGGGGTTTCAATTAGGGATCCTATAATGGGTTCTCTGTGTAGGGTGAAGAATCCTCCTTCAGGGTGAGGTATGACCACTTTGGATGCTTGGTTTTGGAAACTTCCAGCCAAGTGTTCTACAAGGTCCTTGCAGAATATGATACCCCAATTGCTCAAAGCATCTATTACCAACACGTCTATACCCCAATTGCTCAAAGTGCTAGGGCAAGAGTCAAGGGCAACATTTAAATTTCTGATCATCCCTTTTGCAAAATCTCCCTGTGTGTTTGGTTGTGATAGGCTCAAGCCCAACTGATGCATGACCTTCTCAGTCATGATGTTGGTTGTAGCGTTTGGGTCAAAGACGCAATTATGGAGGAGGGAGTCATTGACTTGGAGGGTAACATAAAAAGGTGCGGTCTCCCCATACCTTGGTCGAATGCTTTCTACCTGGTGGACAAAAGGAGAAACTTCTTCAAGGAGGTCATCTTTGTAAACTTGGGGCAGGGGAACTTCAATCTCTTCATCCTTGTGTGTGGCAAAGATGCTCTGAATGGGTTCTACTTCCTCAGGGGTTTTGTTATCTTGAAAGAACAAGGAAACATCTTGTATGTTGGTGGAACGTGTGCTCCATTTCTTGGGGCAAGCACTAGACTCTACCTTAATGACCTCGGGATGGTCAGGTTCAGTTTCCACGATGCCCTCATCTTCTGGCTTCTAGGAGTTGCTGTTGTAAAAAAGGTTGATTTGATGGAGGGAGTCCTCAAACCTAAGGTTTTCCTCAATTCGACAAGCAACATCTTGTGCTTCGTCTAAGCTTGAAGGCAATCAATGCTTGAGGGTGAACTCAAAGTTCCCTCCAAGGAGTTCAAGTAATGTTGGAGAATAGCATTTTGTGAGTTAAAATCGGGTCGGAGTTTCTTGAGGAGGAGATTAAATCTATCGTTGAAGTCCCTAATGCTTCCATTGGATCCTCTGCAAATCTGGATCTATTGAGAATAAAACTATTGTACATTTTCCTGTCTACACGACTTTGATTTGAAAGCCTGCTCTAGGTCCCCGGGGGTCTTAATGTTCCTACTTGGTTGAGAGTCAATCCATGCCCTAGCATTCCCGGTGAGTGAGCTCGCAAAGAGTCTCATAAAGACATCAGGGTGTTCTTCTCTAGATTGATGGAAATCAAAAGCCTCGTAGAACTTGGTCCAATGTGAGTTGCCATATGATCCCCTTTCCCCTGAGAATGTAGGTAGCCAAGAATTAGCCTTTTTGGGTAGATCGTGTATTCCTCCATGGGTATTAGCTAGATCAAAAGAGTCAAACAAATGTTTGTGAGACCACTTGGGAGGATTTGTAGTGGCAACAGAGCTTGTAGGGGTAACAGAGACCACAGTGGTAGAAGGAGGTATGTACTGACGCCCACTACGGGTCGTCATTTGTGGAGTCGCCAGATAATTTTCTTGAAATTATCAAAGAAATAAGGGGATCACCCTTAGTGGTGTCGCCAGGTAAGCTTTGTAAGATAAGGATTCTTGAGGACATGCTTACCAAAAAAGTGTTGTCTTTGAGGAGAATTGACTCAGTGTTCCCCGACAACGGCGCCAAAATGTTATCACGCAATTTGTACTTTGATAGAAGGGAAAGGAAAATGAAGACAAATTGGCGTAACGGGAGACTATCCTATCACTGTCACCTCAATAGGATGTCTCTTTCTATTTAGGGTGGTAGGCCTAGGGGAGACGTCCCCGGTGACTTGGGGTTTTGAGAAGGCAAAGGATAAAGGCCAAGTAAAAAGGTTCCCTCTCACAAGTCACCGTCGATCAGAAAGTCCGGTTAAACAACCAATAAAGAGATAATAAACCAGAAGTGTACCTGCCCGGAACAAAGCAACATAAAACTATATTTGTAAGAGCACTTGCTGGTTAGTACTTCATATAACTAGAGACTTTCTCAATAAAAGCAATTGACTAATATATTGATGAAGTAAACAAAGAGGTGTAGCAACAATAATTATGAAATAATACTTCACAATTAATGCCTTAGAAAAAGCTTCAAAATGAGCAGGAATGATTAATCATCAATGTCATAACACCAACATTCATTAGAAGCAAGTAAGGCTATGCATTAGTCAATATTTTCAATTGCTTTGAGAAGCTTTTAATGCTGCAAAATATGGCTGTAGCTTATTTGAATAATAGCAACAATAAGGTTAGTAGATCAATCTAATCTAGGGTTAGAAGGTGTTAGTAGTTTGTTCAAAGATTTAGATGTTTGAAGGTCGTGATCAAAACACTCAAGAGAGAGATCTTAGACTAGTGCTTTCATAGGGAAAAATGGAGTCAACAAGTGGCTGCAAGAATTGAAGGAGAAAGATGATATTAATAGAGCCAAAGACAAGAGGAATTGATGGATGAAGTGTCAGTAAACCAAGGTTTCAACCGCCAAACCCTAGGGGAAAACGATTACTAAGGTGTAGGTAACCCTGGGCCTTAGTAGATTTTTCTCCCTCTTTAACTCAATGATAAAGTAAAAATGGCTAGGATGAAGTAACAAATGCTAGGGTGTTGCATTGGCAAGGCCCTAGCAATGGCTTCAATAAAACGGCTCCTTGGCACAATCTAGTAGGTGGATAGCAAATTAGAACA
>ML831070.1:41807-55100 GCA_009831015.1 Picea engelmannii | reverse complement strand
TGTGGAGGCAGATGCCCTATCAAAGAGGAAAGCAGATAGCAGAGGGAAAGCTTGTCTTTGAAGAATGCAGGGATGGATTAATTTCTGTCCCTGAATCTAACATTTAATGGATCTTGCTTCGGATATGATCATAGAAGATTGTTTGAAGATCCTGGCCATAAATGGCAGTAAATGTGTGATGTTTCTTTTGCTTCCTATCAGAAGATAAGGACTCAGTTTTTTTATAGAAATGTATAGGAGTATAGACAAGATAGTTAAAGGACTGTTTCTGTGCTGTGTTAACACACAAGCATGTAGTTGAAGATGTTTTAGGAGCCTGTTTTTGGTGGGAGGCAGTAAAACTCTCTCTTTTTTATACTTTGTAAGTGCGCCAGCACATTAGAAGTGTAATTTCTCTTGTTCTTGAATAGAAATGACAATTTTTCCTTGGGAAAAAAAAATTGGCAATGTAGATGTGTAGTATCGTATCATATACATTGTTACGAAGGGATCTATAACTCTTCGGCACCTCCGAACAGAAACACAATGATATAATACAATATATCCATATAACACCACAAGAGCAGCATGAATTATCATAAGTAGTCTCTCATGGAAGGCTGCAGTAAAAAATATTATGTCCGGGATATCTCGCTTTTGTTTCAAATCGAGCCAGTGAAAGCTAAAACTTATACTTGATCTTGAGAAACTCAAGTCTCAATGAGACTCCATACACAAAAACACTTTCAAAACCACCATGATGAACAAAGAAACAGGCGTCATTCAAGACATATCATAAATGCCCATAAATCACAAAATGATTTTTTCACCATTTTGTAGATCCACAAAAAAAGTTCCCAGGTCCATCCTATGTCAATACTCTAATAAGCACTCATAATCCTTAGCGCAGCAAACAAAGACAGGAATTTGACCAACTCAATCATGGCTCCAATCAAGGGAATACTTGAAAACAATTATTTCCATGTGACTCTTCGGATGCAGTGGCCACACCCCCTTTGGCCATGCATTATCGTACAGTCTAAACCGAGATTCGATCCAGACGATAAGGATTTAACCACTCGAATAAATTATTTTTCTCTTAAAAACCACGTAATAATAGAGCACATAGTTTATCATCAAACAGGTCCAGAATGCTGGGTTTTCAAACTGACTACAAATATAGTTCATGTTATGTCATACATGAATAAATACCCATGTGAGCAATATTATTATTTACTATACCGATAACCTACCGCTGCAATAAAACGATGTAACTCGAAACAAAAAGATTGAAATCATTAACCAGTGCAAGAATTCATAACAATAATATATACGCATACATACATTCAGAAGCAAGGATTGCCGAAATCTCTGTAATTTGTCTTCGATACAGCATAAAGAGAAAACTAAGGGGTTCTTCCGGCCTGCCCTTTAAGTCAAAATACGTGAACATAGTAATAATATCCGGCCTGGTGTGGGTTGCAGATTAAAGTAAGAGATAATAACGACGAATCAGCGGTTGGTTTGAGGCTGGAAAACAAGATATATATAAATTGTGGACGATTGATTGACCTTAACTTCCCAAAATACAAACACGCGTTTTTAGTACGAACAAGAATAACAAAACCAAGAAAGACAGCACAGCACAACAAACTTACTTGCCTGCTATTTGCTCGTATCTCTGACCGCCTCTTTTGTTTCGCTAACAGTAATAATAATAGCGTTATTAGTGTTGCTGTCTTCGCCGCTGCTACCCGTATGTCCAAAGCCAGAGCGAAGCGATGGTGACGGTGAATATTGAAGAAGAATGCACTACAGATGAATGGTATGTGAAAATGTAAAATATTGAAACGGGACACATTTAAAATTTATAGCTCGAGGAGAAGAATTAGGTGCAATAATTTTTGTTTTAATTATTTTCGGTGGGATATATTTTTGTTTTCTATGATTTTGGGAATCTATGGTTGTTCGACAAAGAGGAAAATGTATTTGGATTGAGGAAAATGTATTTGGATTTAGGTTGAAATTATCTTCCTAGATGATATCAAGATTATATTGGCTTTCTTGTAAATACTATCTAGGTTGAAACCACATTATGGTTCTAGTAAGACCTAAAATTGTGTGTAATTGGTTAAGAGTTTGTTTTCCTCAAACATAAGGAAATGGGTTAACATTCCAAGACCCAGAGGCAAAGGCATCTAGCAAGAGTGAATGTATGCCCCTTAGGAACCGCCACCCTCTTAAGAACCACCACCATCAGGTCATTTCAAGTCAATACACATTCATGGATAGTATCGAGTGATGGTTGTTGTCATTGTTGATTTGCAAGTGAGTTATCATAGGTTTTGCCAACTTCACATAATAATAATAAAATGTGTTATCTTGTATAAGATTTTTATAAAAAAACTATTCACCTTCCTTTACTTGGTAATATGGGTATTTATTCAACATTTTTAATGTTGCATCCTTTTATGGTTAAAGATTATTGTACTAAGAAAAGTAAGGTATATTTTACAATTCAATATGGATGAGATGTATTGAGCTTGGAAATTAAAATCATGAAGTTGTTTATTTACACATTTGTTTGGATGTGAGTTTAGGTTCATAATAAAATATGTGAGCTTATAATTTGGTTGTCTTGATTTAGGGTTTAAGGAACCAAATTGTGATTGTATCACTATAAGTATTATGATTTTGTTGTATAAAGTGCATCTTAGAAGACAAGTTCTTGGAAGATTTCATGTATATATATATATATATATATTGCCAAGAAAAAAGTTTAATATTTTTAGTTCAACAATTGAATTCATAACATTACATTTAGTGTCTTTGCTATAAACATGTGCATAGGAAGAACTATTGAGATCTACAACCTATGATCCAATAAAGACTCGTAACTTATATTATAATCACCAATACATCAAGTATGGTAGAAAGTCTTTTTGTACTCCACATTCCAAAACTGTAAAACCAAAATGACACAGTCCTACCACCCTACCTCATGAAGGAGATGTGCTAGACTACTACATTGCAAAAAAGGACAAGGCAAGTGATCGGTTTGAACACCCTATCTAATCTCTTGTGTCTTCATTGGCTCAGCTTGTGAGGCTATTCCATCTTTTGATAGTTGGTCTACCACCATATTCAATTCATGGTTTACATGTTTAAAAGAGACATAATTATGGTGTATTCTCTATTCATGAATATGATCCATCTATGCTTGAAGACCCAAATTTTGGAAGTGCACTACACCAGTCATCCAATCAACAATTAGTTTGGAATCTCTAAAACCTGCAATCTATCCACACCCCTATCCATTGCGATCCTATGCAGAGTTGAAAGGTCATTTAATTCTAACTAGTTGGTCGCTCCATACCCTAGGTCCATTAAGAAAGAAAAGTAATGGGAGGTTTAACAAGAAGAGTACTCCACCTACTTCTCATTATCATGTAATACCTGGAGAGGTGTTATAAAAAAAACTCCATGGCATAGGCTCATCTCTCTCCAAGGGGCTAATTTGTCATATTTTTCTTTGGAGTAGTCTTGATATCCTCAAAACAATATTGAATTTTATAAAATACCTATAAGGGAGCGATAATGACACCTAGAAAAGGTATCTCATTCCTAGGCTTCCATATAGCCCAACCCACTACAATTGGGAGTGTTGTGACATTTTTAACTAATGGATCCCCATAATACTCCTTGAATGTTTGTGATATGGAATCACCACTCCAATGTCCAATACCTCTAAAAAGAGATTTTGTTGCAAACCACATCTCCTTAAAAAAATAACATCCCAGTAACAAATGAACAACAACATAAACAACAAAAGTCAATTCCCCTCCAAGAGCTCTTTGTAATGTATGGTAGGTCAAAAATTTGTTATATATATATATATATATATATATATATATATATATATATATATATATATAAACTTTTAACTCATTTTTAAGCATCGATAGATTTATATCAACTTTTAACTCATTTTTAAGCATCTATAAATTTGCATCTCAACTTCTTCGTGATCTCTCTTTATGTTTAATATATTTACTTGTAACTTATAATTAATGTTTGTTTACCCATGGGGTGTTGGCTTACTTTGAAAATGATGATTGGTAATGCTATTTACTCTCATTATTTATTAGTATAAATCTATCCTAACTCGTGATCTAATAACCATTAATAAGGATAAAAAAGAAGTTCAAATATGTAGGTGCTTAAAGGTCAGGGTTATGATGATTTATTATTATTGTTACACATTAGGTTATATATAATAGGCTACACATTTTATTCGTACTAGGTTATAGAGTGCACATTATTTCTCACCATGTTGTTATGTTAAAGTTAATTAATATTGTGTGAGAGGTAAAGTTTATATGGACTATGACACCCTAGGAAAGGAGTGGGATAAACGGTGGATGATTTAGTTATTTTTTATTTTCCCTCATCTTAATTTGAAGATCTATTATTTTCCCTCATCTTAATTTAAAGATCTATTTTTTTCTGAAAATCATCATTACATTAATTAAAAATGCAAATTTTAATGACAAAAATGAATTTAGATAACTTTGAAAATTCAATAAATTAAAATCATATATTTTGATTAGATAGATAAATTCAAGTGGCTTAAAAACCCCTTCTATACTTGGATTATACAATCTTTATACTTAATATTTGCAATTTTATAAAATAATTTATTTATTTTTTTTAAAGAATTCTCTTAAAAAAAATTCTATTTTTTAAAATGAAAAATAATATTTGCAATTTTATAAAATAATTTTTTTTTTTTTTTTTTTAAAGAATTCTCTTTAAAAAAAATTCTATTTTTTAAAATGAAAAATAAAAAATATTGACTCGTTATTGCATTGCTAAAAAAAACTACATCATGCACATTCATTATATATAAATTTCCATCGTGCATCTTCACTCTATATAAATTTCCCCGTGATGCAATTTCCTTGTTTTCTACTTTTACTCGTAAAATAAAAGCCTCAGCCGAGAAAAGTTTGGCCACGTTATGGGTGGTTGAAGGGACATGGTTAAATAAACAAAAGTGTCCATTTCATAATTCTTCCTTCATAACGATGTGACGTCCCTTTTTATTTAATGTATTTACAAGTTTAATTTTTTATACAATTAATAATGTTGTTTTACGGAAGGTTATGTATAAATTTATGGTTTATTTTGGTATTGTATGAATTTTTAAGTAATGATGAAGATGATGTTTTCTTTTCTTTAAAATAGAGAAGATATTTTGAATAATTAAAGGAGATTATTTTAAATATTATTGAGATGTTATTTATATATGTAAATATAGTGAAAAAAAACATGGTTATAGTTAATTGGGTTTAACTTGGGTGGGTGGTGATAGAGTGCACTGTTAAGGCACTTATTGTGATGTTGTTGGTTCGAACCTTGCAAAGTTGTATGCACCACGCATGGGACCGTAGGGGTACTCCTCGAGGTTATAGTGGTAGCGGTCAAAATCGACCTCGTGTCACGCGAGTACGAGCTCGTCCAGTTGCGAGTACTCCCTCTTCACAATGATTTTATCACCATTCCAAGCAAGGATGTAATCTGGTTGTCAAATTACTCATCATAGAGCATTTTGGCTATCAAATAGAATATTTTTTTATTATTACCCATCAACAAACATAAGACATATGTTCAAATATTTTTTTGTATACGACTAAAACCGTCAAATTGACAAGTGGATGTAGTTTTCAAATCTAGACCTCGGTTCCAAGTCGCATCTTAAACTTAATAGAGATATAAAATTTAATATTGTCCACATTAATAATTTGATTGACTTCTTTTATATTCCAATAGTTAAGCCTCAAAATCTCTAGTCAAACCTCTTTTAGGATTATTTGTTCAACTTAAACATTTATGTTATGTAATCTAAATATCTAATCGCGGTCTAAAACTCCACAAAAGTACATCCAACGTCAATCGAGAGAATGAGATTCATTGGAATAGATAAAGTTTAATTTAAGTAACTAATGAAATTTAGTTGGTTGGTAGCGCTAATGCGTTGTTATTTTCGTTATTAAATATTCCAAGATATGTTCTCTTCTCATGAGTTAGTTGGATCAAGTTTTATACAATTACAGTGGATTGTATTTTTCTTAATATGACATCTTAAGTAAAGAAGCCAACTTGTGGACAATTTTGGCGGAATATACACCTCTAATCGGGGTGAAAATGTAGCCAACATAACTTATAAGAAATGTTTGCTTTCATTGTAATATTGATGGTGATGATGTTGTTTATCATTTAACAATGTTATTTGCTTATGTTTACAAAAAGCACCTATAAAAATTGTGTAAGCAAAGAGGTCAAATCATGGATGGTTTTGGTAGAATATACATCTCTAATAGAAATGAAAATGTAGCCAACATAACTTATAAGAAATATCTACTTTTCTTGTAATATCAATGATGATATTAATGATGGTGTTTGCTCTCAAACAACTTGTTTATGTTCACAAAACATACTTATTAAAAAAATATTGAATTGTGGTTTAGTTGCAACTTGAAATTGAAATTGTGGCTATCACAAGTATCCAAATTCAAGTCTTTACAAACATACTCTTCATACTCCTCCATGGATTTGCCCAATGTGACTTAAATAAATCTAAATTTTAATCTAAATCAATTAGTAAATGTTAAGAATGGTCCTCTTAACATTATAATATGGTGGGTGATGGTAATTCTTCTACTAAGCAATTTTTGGCATGGACGTCTCACAAGCTTTTATGAAAGTTGTGTACATGTTAAAACTTTAAATTATTTGACCAAAGTTTTGAACTCTATTTTTTATTGGCAATTTAATGTTTTGATCTTATAGTCGTCGATTTCTCTCTACAAGAATCCTTCATGGAATTATTTGTTATCAACGCTCTCGCTTCTGTTGTTGCAGAAAGAAGAAACATAAGAAAACGACGTTGTCTAAACATTCGACTTTTTGAAAAATTTCAACAGAATCCGGCGAAACAGATCTTGGTGAAATCTTCATGTTTTGTTGTTTAAATTGTATTTTTGAATGCATAAATGGATTCAACACCCTGAAAAACCATCTGGGCACTCGAATTATACAGATTCAATCACTCGGATCTGAAGTTCCGACAATTTTTAACCGAATTTCAATAAAAACTTGTTGGAAAATATGCTCGTAAAAACTCTAAAAAGTCGAATGTTTAGACTACACATAAGAAAACTATTGCAGACCCTCCCTTTCAGGTTCTATGTTTGAACAACTGAATGTGATTACCACTACATATATAATTACATGAAAAAGTTGTGTTTTATGGGAATATTCTTATTTCATCAAGATAAGCAAGGTGCATTTTACAGTGTAGTATTGAAGAGATTGTAACATCCATTTCATTAGTCAATTATATGTTAACCCAATATCAAATTACAATACAATAAAATATAAGAATAATAAATTTAATGTAAAATAAAATTAATTTACTCTAACTAATACTTATTCAGAAATTGCATATACATAAAAATAACACTATAAAAACTATCATATCAACTACTGGAAGAAGAGGAATTTGAAGCAATTCTCTTTGACATCATTTCTAATTGTTTTTTATCAACGCAATGTAGATCCATCTTAACTCGGGATCTTTTAAGCATCACGATATTTGTATCTCGATTGTTTTTTTATCCCTCTTGGTGCTTAATAGATTTAGAGTTAAGATAGATGTACTCAGGTGTAATAATACACCCTATGTATACTTTCTTTTAATGGTGGCTCTTCATAACAACTAAGAATTGGGAAATATTTCAATATTGATATAAAGGATCAATACATAACATTAGCATACCTTCAACATGTGGGAAGGGGAATATATAAGGAAATTGGGGATGGACACTAAAGATGTGGCAAGAAGGAATTTGTGTTACTTTTTGTGTCATGTGAAGGAGGACTACAAAATCATAACTAAAGTAGAGCTCAATGTGAAAGCATTGATCTCATCCTTGACTGTCTATGGTGGCCCCATACTTGAATTGCATGGATGCCTAAAGTGTGCAATGGTTCTCATGCTTATTGGGTGGC
Organism: Picea engelmannii; assembly: GCA_009831015.1. Taxonomy (NCBI): domain Eukaryota; kingdom Viridiplantae; phylum Streptophyta; class Pinopsida; order Pinales; family Pinaceae; genus Picea; species Picea engelmannii. Next base: position 47,048 of record ML831070.1, on the reverse strand, counting down.
ATCGACATCAGCTTGTGCATCATAATGCCTAGGGTTTGTGAATTTAAAGAAGAAAGAGAGCCAAAGAACACACTCCCAAGGCATGTATCTGTGATGAATTCGAACATCCAACCTTTGTAATACAAAAAAATTGATGTCACATTGTGGTCCAACTGATCCAAGTAGTCCAAGCTCGTAACATAATGGCCATTAAATGATGAATTGATGCTTGTATCAGGAAATGTTTTGCCATCTCCCACCCATTTATCGACTAGATTGTTCAAGGTCTCTGTTCACTACAAGCAAGTTTTGGAGGTTAAGACACTCTATTATAGGGGACATTTGTAGGAATTGGATCCCGCCATTGTTGAGTACATTGTCACATTGATATGTGATGAAGGGATTAAAATCAAAGACATTTCTAATAGGCATTGTTATGCAACATCCAAGATGGGGGTGTAGGGAAGTATTATCAGGGTTTCTATGTTTGGCTTTTCTGGGGATAAAACAACAATGCTCATACTTTTTTGGTTAGTTTACAAGTGGTCAAAAGTTATCATGACTAAAGCTATTAAGCATCAATAAAGTAATGATGGGAGAGAAGGAATTTTATGGTAAAATTTTCAACAGGAAGACAATGGAAAATGAAATGGGAACTCTGCAAGCAAAGGTGGGAGCTCAAGAGGGGAAGTATGGGGATGAAGAATTTGAAGAGTAGGGAAGCACAATTTTTTTTGGTTGAAGAGAAAGATTTACATGCAAAAGCAAAGCAACCATGCCACTTGATGATCCATCCCTAATCTCATGTAGTACACAACTTATAATGATCCATGATCTGATGAGATGTCGATATCTCTTTGAAAACACATTAATTTTTGGACATAAGGTACAAAGTCCATTGGCATATGATGTAAAGACCCACTATTTGGATGACAAGGTGATTAATGATAACACATACATAATTTCTCTTGGGCATTGATATAAGGCTTTACTTGTTTTTTCCTCTAATTGTGTAATAGATCAAGGTTAATATGGATCTATGGTAACATAGTTCCTATCCAAAAAACTTCAATTGTTAAATAAAAATATATTTCCATAAGTTAATGAAAATGCTCTATTCTTTTCTATATCATATAGTTTCTAGGGGGCCTATTTTGAGTATTATGTACAATGTACAACACAGTTTGTTGGGTAATGGGTTCGTAAGTTAATATATTATCCATTGCCCCATGAACCCTATGTAATATGTTTAGGAAGAAATAACAATAAACTATTGGAACCCCTTAGATTAAGCAACCACTTTTCTTACCCATCTTAGCACCATAGGAAGCCTTGTGGGGAATTCTCCTGGATTCAACTAAGCTTGTTCACAGTATTGATGATCAAGTGGTTTGATTATTATTATTATTATTATTATATGTTGATTTTATCAATGAGTCTTAGTTATAGAAGCTCTTAAGATTTTTCTCTAGCTTAGTGAATTGTTCGATGCATTTCACATATGCTAGAGACATAAACCACTTTGGTCAACTTGCTAGTGAAAAAATTCAACAAACCCCTCCTACAAATTACTCTCACAAATGACCAAAATCAATAAAATATTTCAGCATCCCTTGATCACAATGAACACATAGTGATTAGCTTAATGTGAAAGAAAGGGTCGCCATTGCCAACGAAAAACTCTAGATGCAAGAAACCTCATGGAAAATTGTCAATGACTATTATGTCGTATGAGAAAGTCAATGAGGTTATTGAATTCACTGGAAAAATACAAGAAGAATATAATGATGGTTCACAAATTGATATGAAGCTTTCTTAAGAAAATCAATGACAATGTTGAATTTCTATTAAAAAAATTATGCGTTAATGAGATGAGGTTAAGATGAATCTATATTAGTGTAGTCAATTGAATTGCAATTTAGTAAGAGATCATTATGAGTATGGAGATGGTTATGTAATTAGTTATGTTGTGGTTTAATACGAGATTAGTAAGAGCATGGAGGTAGTTATCTACTCAATTCGTCTCTAGTTTACTAATAAAATAGTGGTTTACCATAATGCAACTCATATGAGTTGACATGAAAATCCTCTTAATTCAAATCATGGTGAAACAAGTATGAGCAGATTAGGAAAAAAAATACATGGGATTGGTTATGTCATGGGTTCAAAATCAAATAAAAATTGTATTGTCTTAGTCTCTATGGTGGGTGGGTATGACTCACCCTATTATAGTAATATAAGTTTCTTTGTCCTGCAACCATTGGACCTTAAATCATTACAAAGCTTTATAAAAAAAAAATTGGCATAAAGATTTATATAAAAAAAAAAAGATGGAATGTATATAAAGGATAGGATGTACATGCAACCACCATAAGCCTTCTAACAAAGTTAAAGGCTATAAATGCAGGTTACAAGACTAAATCTTAAAAGCTACAAACTTACGTTATTATGTGTAATAAAGAAGAACCAACATGTAGAGAGTTTATGCTCCATTCTTCTTCCTTTTCTTTCGTTTTTGTTTCATGACATCTGTCTAACCCTCACTTTCACTCGGGGCATTGGAGCTATCAACAACCATCCATTATCTTTCATCTTTTTCATGGATGAGTACTTGCAACATCGTCTTGATCGAAAGATTTGAAATCATGCATGTTTTTCTCTACTCCAAAGGAGGGCCCTATTGTTGTTAACGTTGATGAAACATGTTGTCAACAATGAGAAGAATTGTCATCTTTCTTTGAAGACGCAACAACAAGGAAATTTGCATTGTTGAAGGAAGAACAACCGAAGGCTCTATAATATAAGGAGGCGTAATACTATGAATGTCAACAAAAAGCTCTACCTTAGTGGGAGTGTTCCCCAAGTTATTCGACTTGGGTAAAGTTCAATTATTTTTGTAAAATCACTTAAACCACAATAGATAACCTTTCACCTTTATAACTAGTCAATATTTATAAAGTATACATCACAAAACTAATATTATATTATATTATTGCATATTATATTAATATCAAAGCTAATTTGATCTCTACCTTGGGTAAACCATTTTTAGAGGTAACATGATCCGAGCATTTGGCCACTCATTTTATCATAGTGGTTTTTTTAATTCTAGTCTTTGGAGACACCCTTTTATTTGATGTAAAGTCGAAGACATTCACAAGTAGTTATCCTTATCTAAATTGCAGATTCTGTACATCTAATAAACATAGAGCAAAGTCAATGCAAGTCAACGGTTGACTTTGATCCATATATCTAATAGACATGGAGCAAAGTCTAAATTGCAAATTCTGTACATCTAATAAGAATAAAGCGAAGTCAATGTAAGTCAACGGTTGACTTTGATCCATGTATCTAATCTAATAGACATGAGCAAAGTCAATGCAAGTCGGTTGACTTTGATCCATGTCCTTTGGATGGAGGAAATCTGCAATAGGAATTAAATTTGACGTTCATAGAAAAATTAGAGAAATTGTGAAGAACAACCGCTTTCCATACCAAGCTCCCTTAAAGAGCAACCGTTTCATCTCATCAGAAATCTGCAACTGGTTTAAGTTATTTGAAAGATTAAACCACTAACAGCCAACATGATAATCGACAGTAACAAAGGAGAACATAACCGTCGGAGCCCAGAATAATGGGGGAACTTCTGAGCGAAATAGTTGTCTTGCTGTCACGGCATCACTGCCACTCCTCTTAAAACACAAACCAGAATTTAGGGCAGAGTGAAACGCATTCAAAACTAGAAAAATAGGGCAATCATTAAACTGTCACAGGCCCGGAGGGAAATCGAATAATTCAGATGATAACGATGATTAATGTAAGAGTCGAGAATTAATTCAAAAATGGCAGAAAGCCAGCCACAGGGGAGGTTATGATTGTCGCCGTGGAGAAAGAACCAAGAGGAGACAGTGATCAGAAGCTGCCATAGAATCGCCCGCCTCTCCACAGAATTAGTGACAGTTAAGTAAAGTCGTATGGAAAAAGAAAACAAGATAAATTAAAAAAAATTCACTGAAGGAGGTCGGGCTAACCAAAAACATGATAAAGGGCTAAAATAAAAAATCTATAATTAAAAAAAAATAAAAAAAAATAGATAAGTAATTTATTTTAAGGAATTTTTTACATATTTTTGGGAGTTCGTCTTCTTCCTTGGATGTAAGGAAATATGTTAAGGAAACCACTAGTAGGTAGGTTATTCTGGGTAGTGTGATTTTTCTTGAATAACAATGATGAGTCAACTTGCTAGATGATAGTAGCTAGTGATGGCTATCCTCAATGTTGATTGAAGATTGAGTTATGGTAGGTTTTCCCACTGTGGAAATAAATATCTATTTACAATATGAAATAAAAGATTTTATTAAACAAATTGATAAATAAAAAATGAAATGATTAGATATTTAAGATGTTATGAAGAATCTCAACATCAAAACTAAAATTTCTAAAAGAAATTTAATAAGAACTTAACAAGAAAAGATGAAGAAGTTTCTCATTTAAAGAATCATAATCAACTTTTGGTTGCATAAATTAAAATGTTGAAAACTAAGACAAGTCATAAGAAGAAAAATTAGAACAACTTACTTGTAAGGAATCATGGATCGAGAACCGATTTAATTGAAATAGAAAGTCGCCACATGTTAAAAAGCGAGCCCTATAGAAATGAACTAATATAGATCCAATAAATATCATAAATTAGAATGACACTTATGTCGAAATGTTATCAATCGATAAATCACCAAAAGTGACTAGTGATAAATGGTCCAGCGTGGAAATCAAGATACGAGATATAAGGATAATTTATTGTCATCCAAATCACAAGAGTCATCATGATCAATGAAAAATCAATAAGACAAAAAGTTTGATCTAAACAACTAACTAACAAAAAGTCTCAATGAAGATCAACCTAGGATGGATCAATCCATATACAATGCAACAATTATGTTTAGCAATTCAAAGATCACATTGTTTCATTTCCTCAATCCTAACAACATCAGGTCCAACAAAGCATCAAGTGAAAGTGTTACATGTAATAACAAAGACATAGCATTTTCTATATTATTCTAGTTTGAGGACAAATCATCTTAAAGGGGGGAGGAAATGCAATGAATATAAAATACATAAATAAACATTACATTTGATAAATAATGATGATGATGATGATGTTAATTAAATAAACTAAGGGACACAACCTAACTGAGAACCACAACCTTCACCTTCATAACTGGTCGATACTTATAAAGTATGCAATCACAAGGCTCATTGTAT
>ML831070.1:10728-31771 GCA_009831015.1 Picea engelmannii | reverse complement strand
TGAATATGATCCATCTATGCTTGAAGACCCAAATTTTGGAAGTGCACTACACCAGTCATCCAATCAACAATTAGTTTGGAATCTCTAAAACCTGCAATCTATCCACACCCCTATCCATTGCGATCCTATGCAGAGTTGAAAGGCCATTTAATTCTAACTAGTTGGTCGCTCCATACCCTAGGTCCATTAAGAAAGAAAAGTAATGAGAGGTTTAACAAGAAGAGTACTCCACCTACTTCTCATTATCATGTATTACCTGGAGAGGTGTTATAAAAAAAACTCCATGGCATAGGCTCATCTCTCTCCAAGGGGCTAATTTGTCATATTTTTCTTTGGAGTAGTCTTGATATCCTCAAAACAATATTGAATTTTATAAAATACCTATAAGCTAGTGATAATGGCACCTAGAAAAGGTATCTCATTCCTAAGCTTCCATATAGCCCAACCCACTACAATTGGGAGTGTTGTGACATTTTTAACTAATGGATCCCCATAGTACTCCTTGAATGTTTGTGATATGGAATCACCACTCCAATGTCCAATACCTCTAAAAAGAGATTTTGTTGCAAACCACATCTCCTTAAAAATATAACATCCAAGTAACAAATGAACAACAACATAAACAACAAAAGTCAATTCCCCTCCAAGAGCTCTTTGTAATGTATGGTAAGTCAAAAAATTGTTATATATATATATATATATATATATATATATATATATATATATATATAAACTTTTAACTCATTTTTAAGCATTGATAGATTTATATCAACTTTTAACTCATTTTTAAGCATTTATAAATTTGCATCTCAACTTCTTCATGATCTTTCTTTATGTTTAATATATTTGCTTGTAACTTATAATTAATGTTTGTTTACCCATGAGGTGTTGGCTTACTTTGAAAATTATGATTGGTAATGCTATTTACTCTCATTATTTATTAGTATAAATATATCCTAACCCAGGATTTAATAAGCATCAATAAGGATAAAAAAGAAGTTCAAATATGTAGGTGTTTAAAGGTCAGGGTTATGATGATTTATTATTATTGTTACACATTAGGTTATATACAGTAGGCTACACATTTTATGCATACTAGGTTAAAGAGTGCACATTATTTCTCACCATGTTGTTATGTTAAAGTTAATTAATATTGTGTGAGAGGTAAAGTTTATATGGACTATGACACCCTAGGAAAGGAGTGGGATAAAGGGTGGATGATTTAGTTATTTTTTATTTTCCCTCATCTTAATTTGAAGATTTATTATTTTCCCTCATCTTAATTTAAAGATCTATTTTTTTCTGAAATTCATCATCACATTAAATAAAAATGCAAAATTTAATGGCAAAAATGAATTTAGACAACTTTGAAAATTCAATAAATTAAAATCATATATTTTGATTAGATAGATAAATTCAAAAAACCCCTTCTATACTTGGATTATACAATCTTTATACTTAATATTTGCAATTTTATAAAATTAATTTTTATTTTTTTATAAAATTCTCTTTTAAAAAATTCTATTTTTTAAAATGAAAAATAAAAAAATATTTTCTCGTTATTGCATTGCAAAGAAAAACTACATCATGCACATTCATTATATATAAATTTCCATCGTTCATTTCACTCCATATAAATTTCCCCGTGATGCAATTTCCTTGTTTTCTACTTTTACTCGTAAAATAAAAGCCTCAGCCGAGAAAAGTTTGGCCACGTTATGGGTGGTTGAAGTGACATGGTTAAATAAACAAAAGTGTCCATTTCATAATTCTTCCTGCATAACGATGTGACGTCACTTTTTATTTAATGTATTTACAAGTTTAATTTTTTATACAATTAATAATGTTGTTTTACGGAAGGTTAATTATAAATTTATGGTTTATTTTGGTATTGTAAGAATTTTTAAGTAACGATGAAAATGATGTTTTCTTTTCTTTAAAAAAGAAAAGATATTTCGAATAATTAAAGGAGATTATTTTAAATATTATTGAGATGTTATTTATATATGTAAATATAGTGAAAAAAAGCATGGTTATAGTTAATTGGGTTTAATTTGGGTGGGTGGTGATAGAGTACACTGTCAAGGCGCTTATTGTGATATTGTTGGTTCGAACCTTGCAAAGTTGTATGCACCACGCATGGGACCGTAGGGGTACGCCTCGAGGTTATAGTGGTAGCAGTCAAAATCGATCTCGTGTCACACGAGTACGAGCTCGTCCAGTTGCGAGTACTCCCTCTTCACAATGATTTTATCACCATTCCAAGCAGGGATGTAATCTGATTGTCAAATTACTCATCACGAAGTATTTTGGCTATCAAATAGAATAAAAAAAATTTATCACCCGTCGACAAACATAAGACATATGTTCAATTTTTTTTTTGTATAGGACCAAAATCGTCAAATTGACAAGTGGATGTAGTTTTCAAATCTAGACCTCGGTTCCAAGTCGTATCTTAAACTTAATAGAGATGTGAAATTTAATATTGTTCACATTAATAATTTGATTGACTTCTTTTATATTCCAATAGTTAAGTCTCAAAATCTCTAGTCAAACCTCTTTTAGGATTATTTGTTCAACTTAAACATTTGTGTTATGTAATCTAAATATCTAATCGCGATCTAAAACTCCACAAAAGTACATCCAACGTCAATCGAGAGAATGAGATTCATTGGAATAGATAAAGTTTAATTTAAGTAACTAATGAAATTTAGTTGGTTGGTAACGCTAATGCATTGTTATTTTCGTTATTAAATATTCCAAGATATGTTCTCTTCTCATGAGTTAGTTGGATAAAGTTTTATACAATTACAATGGATTGGATTTTTCTTAATATGACATCTTAAGTAAAGAAGCCAACTTGTGGACAATTTTGGCATAATATACACCTCTAATCGGGGTGAAAATGTAGCCAACATAACTTATAAGAAATGTTTGCTTTCATTGTAATATTGATGGTGATGATGTTGTTTATCATTGAACAACGTTATTTGCTTATGTTTACAAAAAACACCTATAAAAATTGTGTAAGCAAAGAGGTCAAATCATGGATGATTTTGGTGGAATATACATCTCTAATAGAAATGAAAATGTAGCCAACATAACTTATAAGAAATATCTACTTTCATTGTAATATCGATGATGATATTAATGATGATGTTTGCTCTCAAACAACTTGTTTATGTTCACAAAACATACTTATTAAAAAAATATTGAATTGTGGTTTAGTTGCAACTTGAAATTGAAATTGTGGCTATCACAAGTATCCGAATTCAAGTCTTTACAAACATACTCATCATACTCCTCAATGGATTTGCCCAATGTGACTTAAAAAAAAATCTAAATTTTAATCTAAATCAATTAGTAAATGTTAAGAATGGTCCTCTTAACATTATAATATGGTGGGTGATGGTAATTCTTCTACTAAGCAATTTTTGGCATGGACGTCTCAGAGGCTTTTATGAAAGTTGTGTACATGTTAAAACTTTAAAATTATTTGACCAAAGTTTTGAACTCTGTTTTTTATTGGCAATCTGATGTTTTAATCTTATAGTCGTCGATTTCTCTCTGCAACAATCCTTCATGGAATTATTTGTGTTATCCACGCTCTCGCTTCTATTGTTGCAGAAAGAAGAAACATAAGAAAACAACATTGTCTAAACATTCAACTTTTTGAAAATTTTCAACGGAATCCGACGAAACAGATCTTGGTGAAATCTCCATGTTTTGTTGTTTAAATTGTATTTTTGAATGCATAAATGGATTCAACACCCTGAAAAACCATCAGAGCACTTGAATTATACAGATTCAATCACTCAAATATGAAGTTCCAACAATTTTTAACCAGATTTCAGTAAAAACTTGTCGAAAAATATGCTCGTAAAAACTCTAAAAAGTCGAATGTTTAGACTACACGTAAGAAAACTATCGCAGACCCTCCCTTTCAGGGTCTGTGTTTGAACAACTGAATGTGATTACCACTACATATATAATTACATGAAAAAGTTGTGTTTTATGGGAATATTCGTATTTCATCAAGATAAGCAAGGTGCATTTTACAGTGTAGTATTGAAGAGATTGTAACATCCATCTCATTAGTCAATGATATGTTAACCCAATATCAAATATTATACAAGACAATAAAATATAAGAATAATAAATTTAATGTAAAATAAAATTAATTTACTCTAACTAATACTTATTCAGAAATTGCATATACATTAAAATAACACTATAAAAACTATCATAAATAACACTATAAAAACTATCATATCAACTACTGGAAGAAGAGGAATTTGAAGCAATTCTCTTTGACATCATTTCTAATTGTTTTTTATCAACCCAGTGTAAATCCATCTTAACTCGGGATCTTTTAAGCATCACGATATTTGTATCTCAATTGTTTTTTTATCCCTCTTGGTGCTTAATATATTTAGAGTTAAGATAGATGTACTCTAGCGTAATAATACACCCTATGTATACTTTCTTTTAATGGTGGCTCTTCATAACAACTAAGAATTGGGAAATATTTCAATATTGATATAAAGGATCAATACATAACACTAGCATACCTTCAACATGTGGGAAGGGGAATATATAAGGAAATTGGGGATGGACACTAAAGATGTGGCAAGAATGAATTTGTGTTATTTTTTGTGTCATGTGAAGGAGGACTACAAAATCGTAACTAAAGTAGAGCTCAATGTGAAAGCATTGATCTCATCCTTGACTGTCTATGGTGGCCCCAGACTTGAATTGCATGGATGCCTAAAGTGTGCAATGGTTCTCATGCTTACTGGGTGGCATCGACATCAACTTGTGCATCATAATGCCTAGGGTTTGTGACTCTAAAGAAGAAAGAGAGCCAAAGAACATACTCTCAAGGCATGTATTTGTGATGAATTCGAACATCCAACCTTTGTAATACAAAAAATTTGATGTCACATTGTGGTCCAACTGATCCAAGTAGTCCAAGCTCGTAACATAATGGCCATTAAATGATGAATTGATGCTTGTATCAGGAAATGTTTTGCCATCTCCCACCCATTTATCGACTAGATTGTTCAAGGTCTCTGTTCACTACAAGCAAAAAGAGAACAACACTGACATTAGCAGGAGTGTTATCAGGGATAATAATGTTTTGGAGGTTAGGACACTCTATTATAGAGGACATTTGTAGGAATTGGAGCCCACCATTGTTGAGTACATTGTCACATTGATGTGTGACGAAGGGATTAAAATCAAAGACATTTCTAATAGGCATTGCTATGCAACATCCAAGATGGGGGTGTAGGGAGGTATTGTGAGGGTTTCTATGTTTGGCTTTTTTGGGGCTAAAATAACAATGCTTATATTTTCTGGTTAGTTTACAAGTGGTCGAAAGTTATCATGACTAAAGCTATTAAGCATCAATAAAGTAATGATGGGAGAGAAGGAATGTTATGGTAAAATTCTGAACAGGAAGACAATGGGAAATGAAATGGGAACTCTGCAAGCAAAGGTGGGAGCTCAAGAGGGGAAGTATGGGGATGAAGAATTTGAAGAGGAGGGAAGCACAATTTTTTTTTTGTTGAAGAGAAAGATTTACATGCAAAAGCAAAGCAACCATGCCACTTGATGATCCATCCCTAATCTCATGTAGTACACAACTTATAATGATCCATGATCTAATGAGATGTTGATGTCTCTTTGAGAACACATTAGTTTTTGGACATAAGGTACAAAGTCCATTGACATGTGATGTAAAGACCCACTATTTGGATGACAAGGTGATTAATGATAACACATACATAATTTCTCTTGGGCATTGATATGAGGCTTTACTTGTTTTTTCCTTTAATTGTGTAATAGATCAAGGTTAATATGGATCTATGGTAACATAGTTCATATCCAAAAAAACTTCAATTTTTAAATAAAAATATATTTCCATAAGTTAATGAAAATGCTTTATTCTTTTCTATATCATATAGTTTCTAGGAGGCCTATTTTGAGTATTATGTACAATGTACAACACAGTTTGTTGGGTAATGGGTATGTAAGTTAATATATTATCCATTGCCCCATGAACCCTATGTAATATGTTTAGGAAGAAATAATAATAACCTATTGGAACCCCTTAGATTAAGAAACCACTTTTCTTACCCATCTTAGTGTTAATATTATGGTAGCTGCGGGAGGTATTTACCTCTACATGTGAACCTGACGAGAATAGAAGACTCCGGGAAGCAAGAGAAACCCTAATGAATTGGCTAATAACCCTAGAAGCCTTGTCGGCTCAAGAAGATAATTTATATTAGGCTATTAGCCTCCAAGAGAAGAAGTTGGCCAGAATTAATAATAATATACTGAACATACACATACCCAGAAGGAGAAGTCGGCCCCAGCAAACTGACAGGATTACTATAAATATAGGGCACCAATTCTCATTTGACAGCATCTCAGAATTGCAGTTCTGCAGTTTGGTGCACACTGCAGTTGCAGTTGGTGCGCGGGTTTGGAGGAGGGTTGCAGTTGCAGTTGCAGCAACAACTAGTTTCAGTATTGGCTTGGATGTCTCTTGGCTAGGGTTTGGAACATCTAATCAGTCTTTTGTGTTGTGCTATCCTTGGGGAGAGATGTGCTGCTCTTTGTTTGGCTATCTAGCCCAGGGTTTGCTTCCGGAGGAATTCTCAGGTCAAGGTTAAGGTGCTCGGAGGGAGGCTTCGGCCTGTGGTTGGGTGACGAGGGTATCATCAATGGTAAAACGAGCACACCATCTTCTATATTCTAACACTTAGCACCATAGGAAGCCTTGTGGGGAATTCTCCTGGATTCAACTAAGCCTGTTGAGAGTATTGATGATCAAGTGGTTTGATTATTATTATTATTATTATTATATGTTGATTTTATCAATGATTCTCAGTTATAGAAGCTCTTAAGATTTTTCTCTAGCTTAGTGAATTGTTCGATGCATTTCACATATGCTAGAGACATAAACCACTTTGGTCAACATTCTAGTGAAAAAATTCAACAAACCCCTCCTACAAATTACTCTCACAAATGACCAAAATCAATAAGATATTTCAGCATCCCTTGATCATAATGAACACATAGTGATTAGCTTAATGTGAAAGAAAGGGCCGTCATTGCCAACGGAAAACTCTAGATGCAAGAAACCCCATGGAAAATTGTCAATGCCTATTTTGTCGTATGAGGAAGTCAATGAGGTTATTGAATTCATTGGAAAAATAAAAGAAGAATATAATGATGGTTCACAAATTGATATGAAGCTTTCTTAAGAAAATCAATGACAATGTTGAATTTCTATTAAAAAAATTATGTGTTAATGAGATGAGGTTAAGATGAATCTATATTAGTGTAGTCAATTGAATTGCAATTTAGTAAGAGATCATTAGGAGTATGGAGATGGTTATGTAATTAGTTATGTTGTGGTTTAATACGAGATTAGTAAGAGTATGGAGGTAGTTATCTACTCAATTTGGCTCTAGTTTACTAATAAAATAGTGGTTTACCATAATGCAACTCATATGAGTTGATATGAAAATCCTCTCAATTCAAATCATGGTGAAACAAGTATGAGCAGATTAGGGAAAAAATACATGGGATTGGTTATGTCATGGGTTCAAAATCAAATAGAAAGTTTATTGTCTTAGTCTCTATGGTTGGTGGGTATGACTCACCCTATTATAGTAATATAAGTTTCTTTGTCCTGCAACCATTGGACCTTAAATCATTACAAAGCTTTATAAAAAAAAAATGGCATAAAGCTTTATATATAAAAAAAGGATGGAATGTATATAAAGGATAGGATGTACATGCAACCACCATAAGCCTTCTAACAAAGTTAAAGGCTATAAACGTAGGTTACAAGACTAAATCTTAAAAGCTACAAACTTACGTTATTATGTGTAATAAAGAAGAACCAACATGTAGAGAGTTTATGCTTCATTCTTCTTCCTTTTCTTTCGTTTTTGTTTCATGACATCTGTCTAACCCTCACTTTCACTGGGGGCATTGGAGCTATCAACAACCATCCATTATCTTTCATCTTTTTCATGGATGAGTACTTGCAACAGCGTCTTGATCGGAAGATTTGAAATCATGCATGTTTTTCTCTACTGCAAAGGAGGGCCCTATTGTTATTAACGTTGATGAAACATGTTGTCAACAATGAGAAGAATTGTCATCTTTCTTTGAAGAGGAAACAACAAGTAAATTTGCATTGTTGAAGGAACAACAACCGGAGGCCCTATAAAATAAGGAGGTGTAATACTATGAATGTCAACAAAAAGCTCAACCTTAGTGGGAGTGTTCCCCATGTTATTCCACTAAGATAAAGTTCAATTATTTTTGTAAAATCATAACCTTTCACCTTTATAACTAGTCAATATTTATAAAGTATACATCACAAAACTAATATTATATTATATTATTGCATATTATATTAATATCAAAGCTAATTTGATCTCTACCTTGGGTAAACCATTTTTCAGAGGTAACATGATCCAAGCATTTGGCCACTCATTTTATCATAGTGGTTTCTTTAATTCTGGTCTTTGAAGGCACCATTTTATTTGATGCAAAGTCGAAGACATTCACAAGTAGTTATCCTTATCTAAATTGCAGATTCTGTACATCTAATAAACATAGAGCAAAGTTAATCCAAGTCAACGGTTGACTTTATCCATATATCTAATATACATGGAGCAAAGTCCAAATTACAAATTCTGTACATCTAATAAGAATAAAGCAAAGTCAATGTAAGTCAATGGTTGACTTCGATCCATGTATCTAATCTAATAGACATAGAGCAAAGTCAATGCAAGTCAACGGTTGACTTTGATCCATGTCCTTTGGATGGAGGAAATCTGCAATAGGAATTAAATTTGACGTTCATAGAAAAATTAGAGAAATTGTGAAGAACAACCGCTTTCCATACCAAGCTCCCTTAAAGAGCAACCGTTTCATCTCATCAGAAATCTGCAACTGGTTTAAGTTATTTGAAAGATTAAACCACTAACAGCCAACATGATAATCGACAGTAACAAAGGAGAACATAACCGTCGGAGCCCAGAATAATGGGGGAACTTCTGAGCGAAATAGTTGTCTTGCTGTCACGGCATCACTGCCACTCCTCTTAAAACACAAACCAGAATTTAGGGCAGAGTGAAACGCATTCAAAACTAGAAAAATAGGGCAATCATTAAACTGTCACAGGCCCGGAGGGAAATCGAATAATTCAGATGATAACGATGATTAATGTAAGAGTCGAGAATTAATTCAAAAATGGCAGAAAGCCAGCCACAGGGGAGGTTATGATTGTCGCCGTGGAGAAAGAACCAAGAGGAGACAGTGATCAGAAGCTGCCATAGAATCGCCCGCCTCTCCACAGAATTAGTGACAGTTAAGTAAAGTCGTATGGAAAAAGAAAACAAGATAAATTAAAAAAAATTCACTGAAGGAGGTCGGGCTAACCAAAAACATGATAAAGGGCTAAAATAAAAAATCTATAATTAAAAAAAAATAAAAAAAAATAGATAAGTAATTTATTTTAAGGAATTTTTTACATATTTTTGGGAGTTCGTCTTCTTCCTTGGATGTAAGGAAATATGTTAAGGAAACCACTAGTAGGTAGGTTATTCTGGGTAGTGTGATTTTTCTTGAATAACAATGATGAGTCAACTTGCTAGATGATAGTAGCTAGTGATGGCTATCCTCAATGTTGATTGAAGATTGAGTTATGGTAGGTTTTCCCACTGTGGAAATAAATATCTATTTACAATATGAAATAAAAGATTTTATTAAACAAATTGATAAATAAAAAATGAAATGATTAGATATTTAAGATGTTATGAAGAATCTCAACATCAAAACTAAAATTTCTAAAAGAAATTTAATAAGAACTTAACAAGAAAAGATGAAGAAGTTTCTCATTTAAAGAATCATAATCAACTTTTGGTTGCATAAATTAAAATGTTGAAAACTAAGACAAGTCATAAGAAGAAAAATTAGAACAACTTACTTGTAAGGAATCATGGATCGAGAACCGATTTAATTGAAATAGAAAGTCGCCACATGTTAAAAAGCGAGCCCTATAGAAATGAACTAATATAGATCCAATAAATATCATAAATTAGAATGACACTTATGTCGAAATGTTATCAATCGATAAATCACCAAAAGTGACTAGTGATAAATGGTCCAGCGTGGAAATCAAGATACGAGATATAAGGATAATTTATTGTCATCCAAATCACAAGAGTCATCATGATCAATGAAAAATCAATANTTATGTCGAAATGTTATCAATCGATAAATCACCAAAAGTGACTAGTGATAAATGGTCCAGCGTGGAAATCAAGATACGAGATATAAGGATAATTTATTGTCATCCAAATCACAAGAGTCATCATGATCAATGAAAAATCAATATGAATATAAATGACATTATTCATACATTTAGAAGAATCACAATTCTAAAATATAGTGGAGGAAAAAGCAAACTTTGCTTGGAAACATAAGACAACAAGTTTCATCCAAACAACTAACCAACAAAAAGTCTCAATGAAGATCAACCTAGGATGGATCAATCCATATACAATGCAACAGTTATGTTTAGGAATTCAAAGATCACATTGTTTCATTTCCTCAATCCTAACAACATCAGGTCCAACAAAGCATCAAGTGAAAGTGTTACATGTAATAACAAAGACATGGCATTTTCTATATTATTCTAGTTTGAGGACAAATCATCTTGAAGGGGGAGGAAATACAATGAATATAAAATACATAAATGAACATTACATAATGATAAATAATGATGATGATGATGATGATGATAATTAAATAAACTAAGGGACACAACCTAACTAAGAACCACAACATTCACCTTCATAACTGGTCAATGCTTATAAAGTATGCAATCACAAGGCTCATTGTATAACATGTTTTTCATATATATATATATATATATATATATATATATATATATATATATTCATTTTGTTATCCTTTTTATGTTAGGATATTTGAACCCATAAATGAACTATTGCTCATTGTATAGACATAGACTCCAAACACGTCACCATGGCTTCCAAGCACTTGGGGTTCCATAATTCTAGAAACAAAATTTACCAATCGAACCTAAGGTGGAACTAAAATCAAGCTTCGACATTTGGGTTGAAGTCGAAACTCCATGGCTTCATGAAGAGGCCTACACTTCCCATAAATCATGGGCCATGAAAAACCAACTCCAATTGGTCTTCATAAGAATCAAAGTCAAGGATGATTTTTTTTGAAGCAAGATGAATGGTTACAAGTTTTGTGGAAAAGGGCCCCCATCATGATTTGATCTAGGCTTGCAATTAGTTCAATGAGGGCCAAATCTCATTAAACATGTAGATTTCTCCATGGGCTTGAGATTGTTGATCTCTTATTTAACCTAGTGTACCTCCAAAGCTACATTAAGAACTAAATCTACATTTTCCATGTAGAAGGTTGCAGAAGAGAGAGATAATGGAGTCGATGGCCTAACACCATCATAATATCTAGATTTAAGGACCAGTTCTTTGAATGAAGTGCATGCATTCCTCTGCTTGCCCCATGTAGGGTTCACAACCTTGATGAAAGAAACAATATGGACTCTAAGATTGTTTCATAACTACATTTGTAGAGGTCTAAGTGAGTATAGTTGTAACCCTAAACATTGGTGTCATCTCATGGATGGATGCAAGGCTTAGTGAGGCAGTGCAAGAGAGAAGGATACCATGGCCACCCTTGGTAGAAGAGGGGGAAGTACCCCATACACCTTCACATCGATTAACCTGCATATGAAAAAAACAAAGTAAGAAGAAGAGTTATAGTTCATCTAGAGCTAAAGCTATTATCAAACAATCTTAGTCTAATTCTTTTCCCTTTTATACTACTTTAATTAATTTATTAGTTAATAATTTAACTAATTAATTAACATAATCTAGATTGAGTTTGTATGCACTATCTTTCCAATTACTCATTCTTATCATTTCCCACAAAATCTTGTGATTAGTTCTCTCTGCAAGCTTCCCCACCAATAACTGCATAAATTGACCCTTTACCTAGTTCCTATAATATGTTGAGCCAACCTTTCATTATTATTAAACAAGGGAGTTGCAGAGCAACAAGTCCCTGTCGTGGAATTAGCAGTTTCTCATTGATAAAGGGACATGTGGCCTGGTAATAATAGGGATGATATTGATTAAAAACCAATGGAGAGAAAGCATAGATATTACAATATGATATTTGATGATAAAGGGAGGAGCACAGTTGTAGTATACAATTTCTTGTATGGAATTGCACATTGTATATACAACCAGGCTGGCTCACTGTAAGAAAACACACTCATTGTAAGAAAACACATATTTTATATATGTGTGAGAGAGATATAAGTGTCTGTACATTGTATATACAACTAGGCTAGCTCATTGTAAGCAAAGACATATTTTGTATATGTGTGAGAGATATAAGTGTTGGTACAACTGATTTTCATAGTCACCAAACTACTATCAAATTTTGACAATTGATAAAGTTACACAAAATTTGTAGAGCTCCATATTGAAAGGTGAAACTTTAATTCAACTTCACTTTGTTTAGAGATTAATACAGATAAATAGAGACAAGTTTAAAGTACTATCTAAAAACAAAAATAATGTAGATTTTACATTAAAAATTGTCTTTTATAAGATCACATTTTATTTCTGATTGAAGCATTTAGTTTGTTTTTAAACTTTGTATAAAATTCAACTTAAAAATAATCGAAAAATAAATAATCTCATTGTTTATCATCCTACTCATTTCCTTTAGATACATCCTAAAATATTTTTTAATTTAATTTAAAAAAAAATAAATTAAATCATATGTTTAAAATTTCTTAATTTATTAGACATTAATTTTTTTTATTAAAAATCATTTTACAATCCATTATGAAGCATCCTAATCTAAACAATATAAAACATAATTCTTCGCAACCTCCTTTAGATACATTCTAAAATATTTTTTAATTTAATTTAAAAAAAATAAATTTAAATCACATGTTTAAAATTTCTTAATTTACTAGACGTTAATTTTTTTTATTAAATATCATTTTGCAATCCATTATGAGGCATCCTAATCCAAACAATATAAAAAATAATTCTTCCCAACCTTTTGAACTAATCCACTCCACTTCAGTTAAATCGTATATAAAAATATACATATTGTTATATGCCACTTATCCACTAAACTTAAATTAAATTGTATATTAAAAAATATTATAACAGGCAACTACAATTTGAAGTGTGTGAACCAAAAATGTGAGATATGCACATAACCACTCTTAAAATATATACACACAAATTAAAAGTGTTGCATGCCTTACACTACTGCATACATCGAAGGAAGCCATGCAAAGGATTCACACTGTTAACAAGCATATAAATATATGTGCTAACAATCATTTTGTTAGAGCAACTTTCTTGACTTTGAAGGGTTTAACGACAAAAATCTATTCGCATGAGATAAATTGATTTTTTTTTTAAATTAATTTAATTTTTATATTAGAATTAAATGTTATTAATTAAGTTTAGTTTAAGTGGTTGGGTGGTTTAAATCTTGTTTATTAAAAATTCTAGCCATTCTCAAACCAAAGAGAATTGTTCAATTTTTTCCCCAAACTTTATAACAAAAAAAACAACTAAATGAAGAGACTTAACTTTATTAAGTAAATGGTTTACCACTTAATTTTATTAATGATTATAAGCTTTATGGCTCAGTGTTGTGAGTCTATTCTATTTTTGTAGTTGTTAGTGTTGAGAGTCTGTTCTATTTTTGTAATTGTTGTTACACTTCATAACAAGTACAAACTTCGTCCTATTTTTCTATCATTATGTACCAAATTGAAAAAAGCTACTCCAGTTTCATAATTTTAAATTAAAAATAGCTACAAGCTCCTGGATCATTACATGATTATCAAAGTATGTTGTAATTCTAAGATGATTACATACCAAGAAGAACAACCATATTTGTGAGATTGAGACCCTTGTTGATGAATTCTTGAGTTGCCTCATAAACTAGTGATTTGGGACTGGGCATCCACAAAGGCAAAGGAAAATCCAATTACAGCCCTAGAATCGTTCATTAGATATCTTAATCCATCTAGTAGCAAGCCCCTCCTATCATAAGAAAATTAATAGGGTGCCCATAATATTAATATTATATATATGCAAAGGTATGTGTTCAAAGGTGGGATTGGGTGGAGCACTAGGTTTCATAGGTGGTAGTACGTGGTGCACAAATGACATTGGAAATCCAAGTGAAGAGCATGCATAGTAATTACCATTTGCTACATGTTACATTAACAATAAAAGGGAATTTCCATGTCTGCTATGAAGACGTATGGCAACCATTTTGGAGATGGATGATACCCTGAATTCAATTTTGTGCCCTCAAGCCAGAGTATTACTCCTCGTTGACTCCATAGTTCCACATGATCATCCGAGTTTCACATGCATAACACTTTCACCAAGTAAATTTATGATCATTTAGTTGATTGAAATAGATTTTATATTTGCACTTCCCGTACGCCTCCGACTACATATCAGAGGTATGGAACATCTTCCAAATTTATCCCAACGACATGTATATTCACATCTTGAATCACCATCAAACATGAGGAATCCATCATGTGGATTTAATGGTCACAGAAGAACCAACATCGACTATTATTTGTATGGCCTCCTATTGATGTAGCAGTAGAAGATTGTTATAGTGATAATCAATCGTTCCACATATGGATCTCTATGGATTATTTGAATCCATAAGTAAATTTTGCAGTGCAACGATAAACATAAAATGAAATCGGATAATCTTGTGGCTGAGGGTTATGGGCTTCATTCTTCTGCTGCTAGGTGGTCGCATCATAGGTAAGAATCAAAATATTCTATGAAGGTTATTGAATCATACGCACCATATCCAATCAAAAAATAATCTCTGTCGATTCAAAAGTAGTTGTGAATTCATGTCTTTCGTCCTAATCTCCTCTATAAAAATATAGAGGGATTTAAGGTAAAGGTTAAGACTGAATTATTGTTGACAGGTGTTGGGAAATGTATAGCGAGGGTTTTGTTTACTAATGGGATAACTCAGATATCAAGTTATATTGTGCATACTACTATTGAGCGTACATGACGAGAACCTGACGCTTCTCCTTCTGCATTTGGTGCTAGTAATGTGTTCAAGGAGAATTTGTGTCTGAAAATGGTTGGAGGATAATTTGTGTCTATGAAAAATCAATTTTTCTCTAGCGGAAAATAAATTTATTTCATTTTATCCCATGTTAACAACCAATGCCAAATGAAACGTTCAAATGCCTTTGCTTTGACCAGGCAAACTCAATCATTTTATTCTTAATGGGACACGTGGGGCACACACGCACCTACCTTACGAGCCGAGGCACGCAAAATTTCCAGCAAGTACAAGTCAATCCCAGTGCCAAGGTAATAAAGTTAGACTTGGCTTATGAATCAAAGGTCATGAAATGAGCCAACAACAATGGATTTCTTTGAGTGTCGGAAAGGACCAAAGAAAGATTTTCCGGATGGAGGACGAGTTGATGGGGGTGGAGAGGCTCCCACAACTGACAAAGATTTGTGTGAACCCCTATTTCATTAGGGAAATTGGTGGTGTGAAGCAACTATCATTCTCCCAGATTCATTGATTTCATTTATTTTGACTGAAGCAAAGAAACACCTCTATACTGTTTCATCTAATACTCATAGGGAGGGTGGTGACAGGAACATAGACAATTCCAAGGCTAGTTATTTCAAATCCTCCAGTTGCATAACCAATTTTAGTAGCATGAGCTAAAGTGAATGCACCAAAGGCAGAGGCTCTGTAGGAGAGGAGGAAACATCAGTATAATTGAGGACCTTTCAAGTTATTCAAATGGGTCCTCCTAGAACGAAGTATTGTACATGTCATATTGTCACTAAGGCCTTTGGCCTTCCTTGGCCTGCCTCTCCAAGCATAGCTTAGTGTAGGAATCATCAACTTTCCAACACAAGTGAGCCAACCCTTCCTCCATGCATGCGAGCTGGGGGAGAAGGTCGAGTAGGGGGACAAGGTCTGATGAAGGGGGGATAGATCACCCATGCCCAAGGACACCATCAATGAAATCATCAGGCTAGAAAAGAAAACGGGTATGTACAATAGCCTTCCTGAAACAAAAACAAATTAGTCATATGTATTATAAATAAATTAGGAGAAATGCAAAGGTATCCTAAATAAATGAGGAGAAATACAAAAAAAAAACAAAACAAATGTAGAATAAAATTCCTTGAAAGCATGCATCAATGTATCTGCGGATGGAACCCTCATAACTATACCCAAGTAAGCCCTGTCGCTATTAGATGTGTTAGCCTAGCTGTCGTACGACTGACTTCGTCTTCCTTGAAACTGATTGCAACTGTGTGCTTCGTGGGAGAGTCGTTCGACACCTTGCTCTTCGAGTACTCATTTTGTCCATCTATGTGACACAAAGATAGGTCTTGGCAAAATTAGCACAGGTCGGTCCTGACAAGCGGGGATGGGGTCATGGCAACAATATCAAAAGATGTGTGTAAAAACAAGCATATTCATACGGAGCAGAGGCTAGGTAATAACCCACTTCACAAACAGATCATGTGCTTTTCTAAAGGATAGAGAAGCAAAAATTTTGCATGGCAGTGTAGGTTTGCATGTTGGTTTAGGTGACAACAACAAATCAAAGAGAAATAACAAATGGGTTAGGGGATGCATCTTCACAAATATTTAATGTGAATAAGTAATGCTAGAAATGATAAACTATGATATTTTCCACCCGTGCCTCGGGAAGAGGGAAAATTGAAATTTTGGTTAAATTGGATGAAATGTCAAACTAAATTATATGGATTTTATTAAACTTTGGGTTAAAATAGTGAAATTCCATTGATTTTCGTGCCAAACTAATAGAGTGACGAAAAACCGATTACTATAGTCTCCAGCCCAAAGGGAAGGGACCAATAAAACTTTTCCCATATTTTGATTTGGTCATCCATTATTATAATGGAAACATAACCAATGCATATAGCTTCTCGCGGTATGTGATTTGCAACCATTTTTTGTTGATGGAAGGAGAAGAGAATGAATTGTTTGTTAAGGAATCACTAATAGAGGTAAGTCCAAGTAGAGAAAACATTTAACAATGTATCAAGCTCTAACAAATCTAGGAGCTTCAGTTATGGAAATATCACTACAATTCTTTATAGTAATCTTCTATCAAAATAATGTCTCAGAAATATTTTCTTCTCAATAATTCATTAAAACGGTTTTTTTTCAATAATTTATTAAAATGGTTTTTTTTCAATAAATGTTAACGTGGTTTTGATTCTATCATTTATCAAAATCATATTGCATCAATATTAATGTCGCTTAAATATGATGCAATTGTGTCGAAGTGTTGAAATATTAATAATGTCATCGATAGATATGATATTAGCATTTCATTTACTAAAAACAATGAAATTTATTTTAGACACTGAATATATGAATTTTGCATTTTCATTTAGTCAGTGACTCACTATCATCGATAACTATGTCCAAACAAGTTTATTACAAAATATTTAATCAAACGATAGTTTTTATCATTTTTCAGTTAGTTTTTAATATGAAATGTAATATGAAATTTAAAATGAAAAATTAAATAAAGAATAAAATTTGAGACAAAAAATAGATGTAAAAAATAAATGACAATGAGATTGGGCGTGATAATTTAAAGTAAAAAATAAAGATGGTCATTCATAATAAGTTAATATTATTGACGAAAAAACATTAGTTAGAAATGGGCTATATATGTTGTAAGTATATATTGCCATAGTGAAAGATTTCTGTAGATTTTATCATATCTTTATTATTTTTTTATTATTATTATTATATATATATATATATATATATATAGTCACGTCTTTTTCATTCCATTATTGTCATCAATACTATTGTGTTAAGTTGCCATATATCTTGTTATTACAAGATGTCTCAAATTTATATTGGTTTGAATAACTTTTTTTTTTTTAATTGCACTATCATTGCTAATATTTTTTGTTAAGTCATAATTTATATTGTTGACATTCACAAAAATTCATATTTATTTTTTTATGACGTTTGGTTTATTATTTTGATATACAATTATTTTTTAGTGCATAGTCTTATCGCACAAATTGTAGGTTGGGAAAATCCCAACCCAAACCACAAGAGTGTAACAACTATGGGAGTACCTACACACTGTCACCTTATATAGACACTCCCCTCTCTTTAGTGATGATAGATCACCACAAGTGGGGAATCCCTGTCACACTAGGGGGATTGAGCTGGAAAGTGAGAAGATGATGGTGAAAACCCCTATACGTCAGATTTGGACAATATCACAATACTTAGACCCAAGTTTTGATGGTGAAATAGGGATGCAAAATGATGTTATGAACAATATATTATGGCAGCCTTGTGGCTGTATCAAACTTTTGTTACAGTAGCAAGTTCTAGCCATTGAAATTCACAAGAAAAACACTTAAGTGATAGCCCTTGACAAGAAGAATAATTAGCACTATTTGCTTGTAATTTTCAGTGATAGAAAAAGTGGCAAAGATGATTAGAGAGAGGTCTATTGCAACCCTAATGGTTGTAGCTTTAAATTACAACAACAATAAGAATAACTTGGCTAAGTTAGATGCCCTAGTGGCTCAAGCAAGCTTATAGCATGTAAAATTGATTCCAACTTGAACAAATGCAATATCTTCAAAATTCACGATTATCAATGCAATGATTTTATTTATCCAATGCAAATTAGATTAGTGCCTTTATCAATTGGGTTATGGAGTCTCTTGTTGTAAGAGCTAGTTGTGTCACCTCCCTAGGGGTGTAAGCCTTTTTACTCCCTAAGGAAAACAAACTAGCAAGGTAAATCTAGGAGGGTGTAAGCCCTTTTACTCCTTCTAGAAACCTTGTTTTTTTTTTTGTAAATAAAAAGTGAAACCTTATATTAATATCATCTATCGGCTATACAATGACACCTGGTAGCCACCTATTCCGCCATAGGAGGGAAACCAGAATAGGTGGCTACGTGCGGTTCCAACACTACCATAGTCTGTTGAGCTCTAGCTTCGCTAGAAATGTAAAAATTACACAAAAAATTGCAAGAGTTTGCTGGAACCAAGTTCCACCTTCCTATGCTAAGGCTGGCTATGTACAAAGCTGCCATAACTAAAATTATACAGAAAAAATAAGAAAAACTTGTTAAAGCTTCTAGCTTGCTGTCGTGGTAAAATAGACCACCGACGTTGTAACTGAAGTAAACAAAAACTTGTAACCTGGGGGCTTCAGTCCTTGGATGGTCCTAGTTGTCCATGAATAGTATAGGCTAGGGTGAACCAACGTCTGCAATTCAGGCACCGGGCTTGCGCTGGAGCATCTGTGTGGGCCTCAAATAGAATGTCCAGCCTTTGAATGATAATGATTTGTGAATGCACTTGGTCATCATGCCTTTGCTTAATCTCGAAGAGGATCTCAAGGTGCTCCTCTACGAGATGGTTGGAAAAGTGCTGAGGCAGAGCTTCTTTCTCCTTTCCAGTCTCCTTGTCGGTCTCATCGTCGCCCCCTGCAATGATTTCCTTGTCTGTACCTTCCTTATTCTCTAGCTTCCAGCTTGGAGGAATCTCCTCCTCCACTTGGCAGCTTTCGTCGTCGTAGTAAGGTTCACCAGGCTTGACTATGGGGGGGGCTAAGAGGTTGGTATCCAGAGGGAGACGCTCGTCCAAGGGTGGCGCCTCCTCGTTAACAATGCTCGGACAGTAAAGAAAAGGTGGAGGTGGAGACGGGGGAAAGTGAGTCATGGAGGAGATCATTTCCAATTTTACCTTGCAGGCTTCATGAGATTGAAGCGGAGCCGACTGAGTGCTATGGGATGAGTGGCAAGGACAGGCGAAGTGAGCGATGAATGCTCTTTGTGAGGGGTGGAGCGCTATGACCAATGAAAAATCAATATGAATATAATGCCATTATTCATGCATTTAGAAGAATCACAATTTTGAAACATAGTGGAGGCAAAAACAAACTTTGCTTGGAAACATAATACAAGAAGTTTCATCCAAACAACTAACCAACAAAAAGTCCCAATGAAGATCGACCTAGGATGGATCAATCCATATACAATGCAACAATTATCTTTACTAATTCAAAGATCACATTGTTTCATTTACTCAATCCTAACAACATCAGGTCCAACAAAGCATCAAGTGAAAGTGTTACATGTAATAACGAAGACGTAGCATTTTCTAGATTATTCTAGTTTGAGGACAAAGCATCTTGAAGGGGGAGGAAATGCAATGAATATAAAATACATAAATAAACATTACATAATAATAAATGACGACGACGACGACGACGATGATGATGATGATGATGTTAATTAAATAAAATAAGGGACACAACCTAACTGAGAACCACAACCTTCACCTTCATAACTGGTCGATACTTATAAAGTATACAATCACAAGGCTCATTGTATAACATGTTTTTCATATATATATATATGGATTCATTTTTTTATCCTTCTTATGTTAGGATATTTGAACCCATAAATGAACTATTGTTCATTGTATAGACATAGACTCCAAACACGTCACCATGACTTCCAGACACTTGGGGTTCCATAATTATAGCAACAAAATTTAACAATCGAACCTAAGGTGGAACTAAAATCAGGCTTCAACATTTGTGTTAGGATCCTAACCCGCACATAGGTAGATTAATATATTCGGATGTAATAAAGGTCAATATTAATAAGGCCTTTCAATAAAATAGAATAAAGCGGATGTAAGAATACCTAATAGAAGCTTCCACTTCTAGAAGGATCTTCCTCTAGATGCTTCTCTTGATAGACATATTTAGTATAAATAAGGGTCGAGGGTATGAAAACCCTAGCTTGGAGATTATTGTAACAGAGCGCTGCTCGATTGGAGGTTGC
>ML831069.1:174443-188366 GCA_009831015.1 Picea engelmannii | reverse complement strand
CCTAAAGCCGACATAAATAAAATAACATTACTAATCTAAATCACAACTAATGGCCTAAAGCCGACATAAATAAAATAACATTACTAATCTAATATGCCCCAATTAAGTGGTAATGAGCCAATATTAGGGCTTAACAGTCCCCCATGGAGTGGTAAATGCCATCTTTTCCCTGTCCTCAGGCAGGACAGAGACTTGATTGTAGCCAGAGAAACCGTCAATCATGGACATACTGGAAGCTCCTGTTACCCTTTGCAGTATATGCTCCATCTTTGGTAAGGGGTAGTTATCCTTTCGTGAGCTCCTGTTCAGGTTTCTGAAGTCTACACAGAGCCGGATCTCTCCATTCTTTTTCCTTACTGGCACCAGGTTGGCCACCCACTCTGAGTATCTCAGCGGTACAATGATCTAAGCTTGAAGCAACTTCTTCACTTCCCTCTCCATGATAGGCAGCAGCATAGGATTGATCTGTCTCAGCTTCTGCCTAAACGGCTTCGCCTCCTCTTTTAATGGGATTTTATGCTCAATGACAAAAATGTCATATGTTTTGAGGTCTTCATAGGTCCAGGTGAAAACATCAGCAAACTCCCTCAAGAGTCCAATGTATTCGGACCTCTGCTCCTTTGTCGGGCTTTTTGACAGTTTGACAAACTTGGGCTCACTCTCAGTCCCAACGTTGCACTGAATAGTACCAGCATCATCTGCTGATATCTCCCATTTTAATGCCACATTATTTCCATCAAAAAGCCTTTCCAAAGGAACCAATCCTCTGGGAATATGATTGCTGGGAAGCTGCACAATGTTACGCTCTGCAATCTTATTCAGAAAATTACCCTCATCAAGCTTTTCTTCAGAGACATAGTCTTGGTCGATATGCATTTCTGAAAATTCTTCGACTGTCTCCGAGAACTTCTTGATCTCGAGATCATCCTCGAATACCTTCCAATGTTTGACGTTGTCAGGTATGAAGGGCCTATATTTTACTTCTACCTCATATCTGAACTTAGGCGGCAAGGGTACTTTGAAATTACTTGCTGATGTAGCCAAGGAATCCGCCATTGTGTTCTCCTCTCTTGGGATGAAAGTAATGTTGAATGTTGAGAAGAAACTATCAACTAGGTCCCACACCTCATTTATGTAGCTTCTGAGTCGAGGATGCTTAGCCTAATAAGCGTTTCTGATATGTTGGACCACCAACTCTGCATCACCGAACACTGCTACCTCCTGAATTCCCATTTCCCTTGCGGCTCTCAACCCCAGGACGAGAGCTTCATACTCTGCCACATTGTTGGTAGCTTCAAATTCTAATTTGTACGACAGAGATATGGTTTCCTGAGCAGGTGATACAAAAAACACTCCAGCACCCGCACCTTCCCTGGAAGAGGCTCCATCAAAGAACATTTTCCAGATGGGGGTGATGGAGGGAGGAGGTTTAGGGGAAATGGTGGGCTACTTTCTGAGTTTGAGAGGAGGTTCGGGAGCATGGGTGAGTTGAAGCACACTGGAGCCTAAATCAGTGTCCAAGGCGAAGATGGGATGATTGGTAGGGTTGGCTTCATCCCTGATTATATAGGCCAGTTGGGCTTCTCTGTATAGCCTTCTATCCTCTCCTCCAAACACTGGGATAGTAGCATATGTGAGGTCCATCTGCAAGGTTCCCCCCAGTCTTTTTATCCAAGATCTTGATAACAACATACCAAACTTGGGGGGGGACATCGGCCACTACAATATCCATGACCACACTTTTCATGGGCAGCTGAAACAAGGTCACGACCAAGTCTTTGATAACCCCGAGACATTGGACTTTCCTGGAGTCAAAGGAATAGAGGTCATGATAGGCTCGGGTGACTTCCAGTCCTAGTTCTTCCATGATAGTTTTGGGCATGAGGCTGTGAGAAGCCCCCGAATCCATCAAGCAATTGTGCAGTACCTTGTCATGTATGTTCAAGGAAGTGTAGAAGGGAGGGGATGAGTCATTCCTATCTTCTACCATAGGACCTAGAATAACTGCAGGCTTTTCATCTTGTAAATTGATGGAGTCTATGGGAAGGCATGAGACCTCAGACTGTAAAATCTCAGAGAAGCGCTTCTTGAACCCTTCATGTTTAATCAATTCAGTTAGGGGCACAGGGATTCGAATCTTTTGAATCTCATGCTCGAAATTAAAAGAAGATGTAAGCTTGGGAGTTTCTCTTATTTCGGGAACATGATTATGGACAATGGGAGAGAGGGGTTGAACCTTCTTACCTATGTGGTTGTCTGCTGCTTCATTAGCAGGCTTCTCTGCTCTAGTGGACCGTTCAAGAACATCAGGCACTACTGTCCTTTTCTTGGAACGCAGATCATATCTGCCTTGGCTGCCACTAGCCTTGTCTCCCTTGCTCAATTCATTTAACTGACTTTCCATGAGAGACTCCTTGTATGCTGATTGGGTGAGATGAGGAAAAGGAGGAGTGTCCCCGAAGCAATGGATTTCAGGATCAAACTCACCTGTTTCCCCTTCTTCTCCCTCGGCCACAAAATTATTTTGAAAAGGGGCCTGAATCTTCTGGTCTTCTCTGTCTCTTCTCTTCTCCCTTTGCACAGTCGAAGAATTAATATTGTTTGGCCTCCTGAAACCTCCTCCCTTTCTGTCATTTTGAGGGCCTTTGTATGCTTGACTCCCTTCCACCCTCATTCTTTCCATCTCTGCAGACAGAGACTTCACCATCTTGGTCAGTTCATCCATTTGAGGGTGGGGCGCCGATGGGCCAGAAGTCGAGGCTTCTGACCTTCCCTTTCTCTTGTCTGCGTCGGCCTTGTTTCTCAGTCTATTGGCTGTTAATACATTGGATTCCACTTCTATGGCCGCATCTTGCATTTGAGCTAAGGAGGTGGCTCTTCTTTCTCTTAATAATAGACAGAAATCGAGGCCAAACGCACTAGCATAAGAAATTTTGGCTGAGGCTTCTGAGGGCTTTATTTCAGCAGGGATCTTAGTATACATCTTATTAAATCTTTTGGAGAAGTCGGAGACGGACTCTCCTTCCATCTTCTTTAGAGATCCGAACTCTGTCATGTAATACATGAAATCTTTCCTATCTCCCCACTGCCTCAGGAAAGCACTATATAGAGCCTCAATCCCAGCAATAGATCCTGGGGCCAATCCTCTAAACCACTTCCTCACCTCGCCATCCAGGCTCTGAACGAAGACTCTCATCCAGACATCTTCATTTTCAATGTTGAGGTTGTCTGCATAACTGTAAAAAGCAGCCAGGTGCTCTTCGGCAGTTATGTCTCCTTCCCCAGTGAACTTGGGCATATACTTCAAGTAGTCTCCAGCAGGGAGAGGATTCATAGGATGGGGTAGGATTAAGGGAGCATATCTGGCAGCAACTATGGTGTCCATCCTATTCAGAGGGGGATTAGCACCAGCCATAGGAATATTAGGTGGAGGGGAGCTTGGAGGAGAAGGAGTTCGTGAAGGGGCTATTGGGAATGAGTCTCGAAGTGGAGTGGGAAACAAGAGAGGATTTAAGGAGAAGGCTGACGAGCTCAAGTCAGCAGGTGTTTTTCTTTGTGCAGGAGTGGAGAAATATTCTGTGGTCCTGGGTCTACACCAGGGTACAGCTTCAGAGGAGAGGGGAGTGACAAGGATTTCTCCCTCCAATCCTAGACCAGGAGGGGAAAACTCAGCAGGAGCACTCCCAAAATTTAGGAAACGGGAAACCTCTGAAGGAGGTTTATTAAGAAACTGAGGAGGATAAAACGGAGTTCCTACAGAAGGAGATGGCAGATTACCTGGTTTGGCGATGGAAGCTTCTTCTGTAGAGTTCTTTCCTCTTCTGAGAACCACCTTCGGATCAGTTTCAGGTGTAGCTAGAGGTAGCTGTGGATGAGACCGCGTGTGTCTGCCTCTGAAAGCCATAATTAATAGAGCAGGTTCTCCCCCAATGGAGTCGTCACAATGGAGTCGCCAGGTGCACAACAGCAATCTTGATAATTCTGATATCTGATGCACCTTCAGAATCAGTTGATCGTTGTCGTTCAATCCCGGGGAAAATATTCAACTTCGTCCCCGACAACGGCACCAGAAATGTTAGCGTCGGAAGTCACTCCTGGATTGCTTGCAGGAGCAGAGCCCGACACCCATCAGTTTTATGTCACTATAGTTTTAAATTGGTGATCAGATGGGTAGAGACTTGGGGAGATACCACTCTAACTCAAGGACTGGGTCTGGCATGTAAGTAACAAAGGAGGTCTTGATCTAACTTCAGCCAGTGGGTTGATTAAAAGATGAACAGGTGGAAGACTTGGTAAGAAGGGTGAACAAACTACTTTGGGCAACCGGCTTTCAGCAGTTTGTAGAAGAAAGACTCTGAATGCAAGATCCTCTTGGTACAGGGTCTCAAGAAACTGAAAGGGGACTCGACTGGATCTTCCAATTCCAAGTCACTCAGCGATGGGAAAATCACAAGGACCGATTAGAGACAACGTAACTATTACAGTGATCCATTACAACATCATCCTATAACAGCTACAACTCGACTGGATCCTCCAATTCCGAGCTGCTCTAACACAGTGTAAACAAAGACGTGAAAGAAACTGGCATTCATAAGGCAAGAAGTCTCAAGAGTCCATACATAACCAGAATAACAGTGCTTCGTTAAAACTTTACAACCGGGAGCTCTGCTCAACCATCCTCCTTTTACCAAAACTAAAATTGAGTCTATATACTCAGGAAAATTCACCTCACAGAGGCGTGCCAAGTCACCCAAGGCTAGGTGTCCCTTTAGTCAAACTCGTACCAATATCTTTCTTTAAGTGCCATCTTAACCACGCATGGCTCCTGTAAGGAGGGTAGCTGAGCCATTAAGTGCTCGGCTAGCGTGCGCAGACTTCTCTGTCGAGTTGAGGACTTCGGCATGGCTTTCTTTGAGAAAATCGATACATAGGACCTCTGCGAGCAGGCGGCTTGCCAGACCCTCCATTCCCTCACTTAATGAATGAAAGGAGGTTTCAACCACCCACTCTTGCCTTCATTTACTCCAAGCAAGAAACAGTAATGAGATCGGACCCGATAGAACATGGACATTACGAGGATCCCCTCTGTGCTGAAATCAACGCCGCTAGCCTTCTGTACACAACTCCCTTCTTTCTCCAAGTGACCACGGGCTGTGACCACGACGCTTTCGGCGTTCGCGAATGGGAAGGAGCTAATTCCTGCATTTAGAAATCGCGATGAGCGAAACGCTAAAGCAACTCAATTTGCCGCCAGGTGTCCCCTTTGGATGGATGGCTGAAAGTGTTTCGTGATGTCGCGGGCCCCAGTTTCGGTGCTTTCAGCGCTTTCGGGGTTCGGGGTTTCTTGATTTTCAAAGACATAAAACTTTCACCCCACGAACTCCCGAATGCCAAAATGCCGACGCGGCCAGATCTTGCACCACGCATCCTTAGGATGAATGGACGAGGGGGCATTTGATATTTAAAAGGGAGCCGCCCTCGTTTACAGGCTCGCTTGAAGTGACTTGGTGCTAGGACCGTGGGCTCGGTTCCAAAGGCGCTTTCAGCATTTCGCCGATCGGCGATTTCGACTGCAACGAACGTGAGGCTCCTTGTTTCCCGAAACTCCGATCCCTGATACACTGACTGGAAGCCACCTGTCTCAATCGGATCGGACGATCCAGATTTGTCTTGAATTATTGGAGCTATCTCTCGCGTTAACCCTGGGGCAACTTGGCAGCGCTGACATCCCGACGACCGTTGATCAGCTTTATAGGTGGATCTCGGTGGCCATCAGCAAAACTCCACCCATTCGCTCGAATTGTAACTGAAAAGGGGTTCCTCCGTGCTGCGCTTGGGTGCTTCCCGGGCAATCCTGCAGATCTGTGTACCTTTGTGCCCCGATACCAAAATTGTTGCTAACACCTACCTTCTCTCCTTTCGCTATCACCAATGATCCTTTGATGACCTTCCATGTCTTATCTGTAAATATGGATATACAACCTTCACTTGCCAATTGCCCTGTTGAAATTAGATTTTTCCTTAAATCTGGAATATGTCTTACCTCTTTCAACAACCATTGGTTTCCATTGCTTTGCTTTATTTTTACCTTTCCCTTTGCAACAATTTTGCATGGTGCATCATCACCCAAATGAACCTGTCCAAAATCACTTTGAACATAATCTAGAAAATGTTTCCTATGGGGTGTGGCATGAAATGAAGCCCCTGAATCTACTACCCAAGACTCAGAAATATTATCTACAGAAAGAATCAAAGCATCTTGTAACACATCACCTATTACATTTGCTTCTTGATTTCTCTCCTGCTGTCCATCTCTTTGTTTCTTTAGAACTCTGCAGTCTTTCTTCAGATGTCCTTTCTTCCCACAATTCCAGCACTCTATCTTTCCAAGTCTATATTTGGATCTGCCCTTCCTAGAATTCCCACGGTTCACTGAGCCCTTTCCTCTATCCTTTTGTCTTCCCCTGTTCTCCATGTTCAACACATTTTTTTTTTTGTAAGTAAGAAAAATATATATTAAAAGCCTTCTAGAGACAGAGTATTAAGACATAGTACAGATATAACTAGGCTGAGGCACAAGACTGCCCCAACAGAGGGGAAACCAGTCTTTGGACCCGAGCAGTTTGAAAACTTAACGAAAATAGCGTCTAGCGTTTGAACCAGAAACTACTACGATATCACCCATATACTGGTGAGAAAGGATAAGTCTCAAAAAACTACTAACCATCTGTAATGCAACAGAACAAAGATAAACTATCTAGACACCTGGCTAAGCTGCCCAGCTGCGCTCCTGTCCCACTTCGTCCATAGCCTCGTCTGCGCTTTCTTGATTGGCATCCGTCACGGCCCCCGGAGCTGCTCGTGGTGCGACGTCTGGCCCAAACTCTGTCTCTTCGTTCTTTTCCTCGACCGACACCTCCCTTGGGGCCTCCTCATCCGAGCTAAAGATAAGTGAGCTCTTCAGAGAGGATAGAGTCCGAAGAAAAATATCTTCCTTGGCTCCGGTGTCCTGTACCCGAAAATTGAGATCGTCCACTTCCTGGCGAATTTCAAAAACTAAGTCGTAGAGGGTCGTCATGCTATCCCACATCTGGATATTGGTGAAGGGGCCACGAGGAAGAGGCCCAGCCCCGCGAAAAGCATGCTGAGAGTGGGAGTCTGGTTCGGACATCGATTCAGAGGGACTGCGGACATGGTGCCGGGGGGGGCTAGACAAACTGGGCGCTAAGGCTCTGCTAGTAGAGTGCATATTATTCCTGCCACGAGAGTGAGCTGATGGATGTCCGAGATGGCGCTGGGAGGAAGAGGTAAGGGATGGTGAATCCGAAGGGGAGACGGAGGGGCGTCGAGGCTTCCAGGCCGAGCCCTGTCGAGGTCTTCCCCTTGGACGAGTCATGGTCCAGCCCTCGCTGCGAACAGAAGCAGTCCCGAACGCAGAGCGAGGATACAGGGTCAGGGAAAACGCAGGGCTGAACTCGGCCTTGAGAGCACTTAGAGCGGAATCACACCAATTGCAATGCAGAGCAAGCTCTGCGGGAGGTTGATAAAAATAAATAAGCAGCACTGCCATCCTAGCCATATCAAAAACACCGGAGGGGAGGGACGTTAGAATTAAGTCTTGCATTAATGCTCGAGTGCATTGAGTTGTAGGTCGAATAAATTATGAGGAGGGTGGCACGGGGCTTTCACATGCCCTCGTGTCCTGGTGACTATTGCTCTCATCCACCGATCGCTGCGTAGCACGCACTAACACCCCATCCGGGGGGACGTCCACCAGGCTAGCTTTGCGAACACATTGCTGGAAGATGGGATGATCCAGGTCTTGCTCTGCGTTGCATTGGAGGTCTGAGCTAGTCCATGCTACGCCCAAATTAGCCATCTCATCTGCTATCTAGTTTGCTTTTCTCCTGACATGTGTGGGGATGATTACTAGATTAGGATTCAGTAGTCCAGCAATGATCTGGAGGCCATGAGACAGTCTCCAGTTAGGCGAAATGTTGTCTGGCCTTGCTCCGTTTACTATTCTTTGCAACAGGCTTATGATGAGTAGAGAGTCCCCTTCAACAATTAGCTTAGTGAAATTGTGATCAACAGCCAGGTGCAGTCCTTTTATCAAGCCCCAGAGTTCAGCTGCGTTGTTTGTGGTGTATCCAAGGGGACCCGCTCCAACGGCAAGAATGCATCCAGAATGATTTCGAAGAACCACTCCATAGCCAGCTGCTCCAGGGTTGCCTTTAGAAGCTCCATCAAAGTTCAGCTTGACGAAATTTTCTGGGGGGGGAGACCAAAATGAAGGGCTGCTGTGATGGGCAAGAGGGGAGGGTGGGGGGGGAGCTGGAGGGGGGTGGGGAGGAGCCCAATGCCTGAAGACTGGGAGTTCAGAAGAGGGATAGTCCAAATCTGCCCTTGACCATGCCTGAAGATAAAGAGTTTCCAGTATATTGTGTCGGCATTGTTGCCAACATTGCTGCCAGGGATGAGAGAGGTTCCTGAAAATTCTTCGATTTCTCTCTTTCCAAATTTGCCATAGTATAAAGCCGGGAAGAAGCTGCCATACGCGATTAAGGATGGGCGAATGGAAGGCCACGTCCCTCCAATTCTGAAGGGTCTCAATGATTCTATTCCTTAGGCGATCCGAGATACGCATAATGATTGCCGCTTGGTCCCATATTTGGGCAGAGTAAGGGTAGATATTCAAGAGATGATTCATGGTTTCTTCAGCGTCTCCACAAAGGATGCAAATAGAGGGTCCTGTGAAACCTCTTTTAAGTAGATTATCCCAAGTTAAGATGCTGGAGTGTAGGACCAACCAGAGAAAGAGAGTTACCTTCGGCCAATGTCTGAGGTTCCAAATTTTTTGCCAGATCTCTGGAGCCAGGCTGGGGTCGGTGCAGGTTTGAATTTGATAGGCCTCTCTCGTACTGAAAGTGCCCTGCGTACCATAGCCCCATCGCAGAATGTCTTCGCCTTCGATTTTGGGAATTTTCCTTTTGGCTAACTCTTCAATTAGAGGTTCCAGGTTGACATGTGCATCTAAGTCCATGTGATCCCTATCTACTCTCCAGCAGCGCCAGGCTTCCTCCCTAGAGTTGTTCTGCCAATAATCCGCTACCAGAGTTAGGCCTGCTTGGGTGGCTTGGTTGTAGATGTCACGAGCCCATTCCTCCGCTCCCAAAGCGGGCCATTGGTTCCAGGAATCGTGCCAAAAGAGGGCAGTTTTTCCATTACCTAATTCCCAGAATGCATGTTGTGTGACCAGCCGTCTATTCTGCTTGGCTGCTGTCCAGATCAGGGAGCCCCGATTATCCCCATCCCAGCGGATGAGATTCCTTTCTGCCATATTTGGAGCGTATTTTTTCTGCCATAATTTAGCCCATAATTCCTTGGGATTTTTAAGCCAGCGCCACCAGATCTTGGCACTGAGAATCTTGTTCATTATGGCTGGATCTCTTAGTCCGAGCCCTCCTTGCTTTTTGGGCCTACAGAACTTGTCCCAACTGACAAGTGCTATCTTCTTCTCTTTGGCTATACCTTGCCACAGGAAATTCCTTTGCAAACTTTTGATGGCAGTGAGAACAAATTTTGGGGCTGCCAACGCAGAAAAGATGTATATCAGGAGAGCTTGAAGGACGGCCTTGAGCAAAATGAGTCGACTAGGGAGATTTAAAGCTCGGAAAGTCCATGAGGATAGCCTTTTGGAGAAGGAAGACAGGAAGTGTTCCCAAGAAGAGTTTCTGAGGGCGTTGTCAATCAGGGGAATGCCGAGATATTTGGACGGAAGGGAGCTTCTTCTGAAACCTAAAATGGTCGAGATATGATGCTGGATCTGAGGGGGAGTGTTAAAAAAGAAGATTAAGGACTTTTCCTTGTTGCATTCTAGTCCCAAGGCCGCCGAGAAGGTTTGAAGGATCTCCTGGAGAGAGTTGGCTTCTCGGACTGTAGGGCTGCCCATCAAGAGGGTGTCATCTACAAACTGGCTATGCGAGATAGGGGGAGAGATGTCATGCAATGGTAAACCTGCCAGAAGGTTATTTTCCAGGGCTGCTTTGATGGAGTGACTTAGGCCTTCAGCCATGATTATGAAAATAAAAGGGGATAATGGATCGCCCTGTCTGATCCCTCTGGAGGGGGAGAAGGGTTTCGTGGGGACGTCGTTGAGAAGAAGAGAGAAGAAGGTTGAGGAGGTAAGGTTAAGTATCCAGGTAACCCAAATTTGATCAAACCCAAATGCTAGAAGCATGGCTCTCATGAAGTCCCAGCTAAGCTTATCAAAAGCCTTAGAGAGATCTAGTTTGAGAAGCATACCTGGGGTTTTGGTTTTTTGCAGGGAGTGGATTACTTCGTGCGCGAGTATTACACTGTCCATGATTTGTCTGCCTTCAACGTAGCCGGATTGCTCTGGAGAGATTATTACTGATAAGATCGGTTTGAGCCTGCGAGCTATCACTTTAGTAAGGATTTTATAAATGACGTTGCAGAGGGCGATGGGTCTATACTACTCAGGCCGATGTGCTTGTCCTTCTTTGGGGATCAAGGTGAGGAAAGTTGCGTTTAGAGCTTGTAGGACCTGTCTAGTGGCCTGAGAGTCTTCCAAGATTTCCCATACCTCTGTTCGGATCATCGGCCAGTAATGATGGAAAAAATCACTGGTGAAGCCGTCCGGTCCAGGCGCTTTACACTTGGGAGTGTCCTGAAGCGCTTGATCGACTTCTTCAATGGTGAACGGTCTGAGGAGGGCCGCGTTTTTCTCCTGAGTTACAAGGCGTGGCACATGCCTTGTGATTTTCTGAATGGCTTGCTGTCGATCTTGGATGGGTTCTGTGAGGAGGTTTTGAAAGTGCTTGATTAGAATTTTTTCCATATCAGCATGTGAGTGGACAATTTCCCCTTCATCAGAGGTGAGATGAGTAATCTTGTTGAAATGCCTTCTCTGGATAGCAGTGCGATGGAAGAACTTAGTGTTGCGCTCCCCCTCCTTAAGCCAGAGAACTCGCGACTTTTGTTTCCACACGATCTCTTCCTGTTTCTTTCTATCGTCCATCTCCAGGTTCACTTTTGTTTCTTGGTCTTTTAGATCCTGCGTTAGCCCCTCCTCCCTGATCCGCTGTTGAATCTCGTCCATCTGCTGCTTTAGTTCTTTTTGAGAGTTGAAAATGTTGCCGAAGGTGCGTTTGTTCCATAGTTTTAAAGTTTGCTTCAAATTCTTTAGCTTCTGCTGAAAACGGAACATTTTAGACCCATAGGGGACCTCTGCCTGCCTCCACCATTCATGAATATTGGCTTGGAAATCGGGGTGGTCTAGCCAAAACTGTTCGAATCGAAAGGGTTTTTTTCCAGGCGTGGCCGGGACGTCCATCCAGAGTTGAACGGGCCAGTGGTCTGAACCAGGGAGATTCAGGATATAGGAATCCATTGCCACTCCATCCAACATGAGGGATTCTGAGACAAGGAAGCGATCCAGTTTGCAGGAGATTTGATGTACCCCGGTCCTTCTGTTTGTCCAGGTGTAGCGGCCATTGCCGGTTTCCAGATCGATGAGGTGGAGCTCCTCTATCAGGCTATTGAACTCACAGGAGTCCCGTTCCAGTCTCCTTGACCCGCCTTTTTTTTCTAACAGGGTGCGTATGATGTTGAAATCCCCACCGATAATCCATCGATTGTGCTGAATGAGGCTGGAGATATAGCTCAGGCTTCGGAGGAAAGCTTGCTTGTCCCCTGGGTTGGCCGGGCCATAGACACAGGTGATGTGCCCAGGCCGATTTGATCCAATGAGCCTGTACGCTGCTGTGATAGTCCACTTGGTGGCCCAGAAATTGTCCATCAGCACTACATTGGTGTTCCATAGGATAGCCAGGCCTCCGGCTGTTCCTGTGGAGTCTACAAAGGCTACTCCTCCTTGTTTCCAGCAATAGGGGAGTATCCTGTCCATATCTTCTGAGGTGCATTTTGTTTCCTGTAGCAGGACAATGTCTGGTGTTTCTGCTATAATCATTTCCCGTAGCGTTTTTTGCTTGCTACGACCGTTGAGACCTCTAATGTTCCAGGAAATAATCTTCATGATGACGGGTGGGAGGGAAGGGGAGGAAAACTGTTTGAAATCAAATTAATCTGCCCTGAGTTCACCATGAAGTTTCCTATCTCTTGTATGAGCTTATTTGTGGATTTTCTCCCTCTTTTCTTTTCCTCCTTCTGAACTTTGCTTGGATTTTTAGATTGGCTGCCTTGGATTCCCAGTGCTTTGCCCGCTCGGGCTGTGGATCCAGCTGACGAGTTAAGGAATATTTTATGCACCTTCCTCAGTTGGTCCCTAGGTATAGTGTAGAGCTTTTGATGCCTGTATGCATGTTCTAGGTGGTCTAAGTCTACCCCTGCAAGATCTTGCTCCTCTATTGTCATTTCTTCGTCCCCATCATCCATCTCCTGCAGGTCTGGCTGTTCCGGGAGTGGGTTCGGGGTATGGAGAGCGGTTGTGTTGGACTGGGGGGGTGGGGGAGCATTCTGACCCTTGGTTTGGGTATCGGTGGGCAGAGATGGCTCGCTTGTATTAACATTGGATATGGGGTTTTCAGATTGATCTTGCAGAGCATCAAATTTATTACTAGTGGGGAGATCTTTGCTTACCTGGGTCACTTGTTTTCGGTTCCCCTGGCGTCTTTTTCCTGCTGCTTGTATGAAGCCCTCCGTGTCCTTGCCGGTATCTGGGTTCCCCTCCTTGTGAACTTTGTTGAGCGGACATTCCCGGAAGAGGTGACCATGTTCGTGGCACTTCCTACATCGGAAGGGGATATGCTCATAGTTTATTGTTTGAGACCAATCTTCGTCATGATATTCCAGCGTGATGGATCCTGGAAGTGGCTTAGCTATGTTCAGATAAACACAGATTCTTGCATATGACGTGTACCTTCTTTGCTTCGTGGCTTTCGAAGATTTTACATAGATTCCAATGGTGTTGCCGATGCCCGCTAGAACCTCCTCCAACCAGAATTCCTGAGGAAGGGAGTAGAGCCTGATCCATACTGGTGCGTGGGCAAAGTCCTCTTTTTCAGGGATAAACTTTTCTGTCCAGAATCTCAGGAAGAGGCTAGCCGAGTTGTAGAAATATGGCCCTCCATCAAAGATACGATTGCGATCTTCCAGGTTATGAAAGATGATAGTGAAAAATCCTTTGGAACCCAGCTGTAGGTCATAGTGACCTTTTGGCTTCCACCAATATTGGATCCATTTGATCAGATCCCTCTCAGAGGGCCAAAGCCCTAGGAACTTTCCTACCAGGGCATTGTCTCTCATATACTGCTTCTGTTCCTCTATGCGCGGTGATCTTACTACATATTTTGGAGCCTCGGGTGCCTGTGGTATACATTTTCCGGGGATCCAAGGGGCCGAAGCTTTGGCAGAGGCGATCCTTCTGTCCGGGTCGATATCCATGTCTCGGTCCTTAAACGTCCCTTCCTCTAAAAGCACCGCGCGCAGGTTGGGGGGCGGCTCAAACGCTGGCCTCTTCACTCTCACTGTTGCATTCTCATTGATGATAACTTGGCTGTAAGAGGCGCCTGTCGACG
This sequence comes from Picea engelmannii, assembly GCA_009831015.1. Taxonomy (NCBI): domain Eukaryota; kingdom Viridiplantae; phylum Streptophyta; class Pinopsida; order Pinales; family Pinaceae; genus Picea; species Picea engelmannii. The sequence goes on along the minus strand of ML831069.1, from coordinate 174,807 downwards.
GCCCCTCTCTATGATTCGGTGGCCCCTGCGGGGCAGCCATCGGTTGGGGGCAGAGCGTGGCAGCTACTGTTTCGGAACACTAGTTTCAGAACTCGCTTCGAGTAGATTTGTCTTACATGTAAGAATTTCCATGTTCAACACATTACCTGATGTCTCACCTGTGCTTTTCCGTCGCATTTCTTCACTAAGGATAACACCAACAACATCATCAAATTTTAAATTATTTGAACCAGAGACAGAGTTACTTACAGCCATGACCAAGCCATTCCATCTTTATGGCAATGAGCACAAGATTAGAAGAGCCCTAACCTCATCATCAAAGTCCACTTTTACAGAACTTAGTTGATTAGTAACCGTATTAAAT
>ML831069.1:158728-173417 GCA_009831015.1 Picea engelmannii | reverse complement strand
GCAAAATGAAGGGATACAACCTACAGCAAAACCCATTGTAACTTCCTCTTCTTTCTCTCATAGTCTCATCTCTCAGAATACAATACTTGCCGACCTACATAGCCGCAATACATTTCCCTCATAAAAGAGGGTTGCCTTCTAGGGAAAAAAAAACCCTAACGTAATCTCTATCGTTAGATCTGCGACCTTATAATGAATGGTCCAGATTTACAATGAAAATACAATATACTTTTACAAGGCAATTTTTGCTTCGGGGGCTTTGCCCCTGAACCCTCGCTGGGGGCCTGCTTGCCACCAGACCCCCCAGCTGGGGGGAATAGCCCCCCGGACCCCGCAGAGGGGGTACCCCCCCTTTGCACTCCCCCGCGTGGAAGAGTGCACATACTTTTGGGGTGTAAATACTTCATGGGGTATAAACACGGCTGAAAATAAAAGACCTCTAAATCAGGAAGATAATCAGGCTCCACAACCAACACAACGTGTGATGGGTTAAATAAGCAACGTCGTAACAGATTCCTCCAACGGGTAAGAGTGCCTCAATCAATACGAATCTGTCCATTATGGCGCGGTCTCAACGGTCCAATGGCGAGCTTTCCGGAAATAACTATGTTTCTAGCCGTTATGGAGCGTTATTCTAACAGTCGGGGCGCCTCCAACGGTCATATCGCTTCGTCGTGGCGAAGTATCATTCTATGTGGTTCTGCTATTCTGACGAGGTTCAAGTTCTGAAGATCTGTCTCCTACAAAGTCTTTTCGGAAACTTGTTATAGTTTTTCTAATTTGGCTTTCCTCTTACTAAGATTCCTTGTCTTCTTTCCTGTGACCTAAGTCTCCAGATTCCTCTTTCCATTATTATTCTTATATGTTCTTAGCGTAGTGACTTCGCGTGGTTGATGTTCTTTCAAAGGGTTCATAGATAATACCTCTTTTCTTACTAGGTCCTGGGTGGGCATACTTTCGTCTTCCATGGATAGGTCCTTCAATCCTTCTTGTGCCCTTTCAACTTTGATAGATGATTCTCTTTCCTTCTGCTGCGTCAACTCAACTTATCGTTCTTTTATCGATCGACCTATTCTTTTAGCTATGAGATCCCTTAGTTCTTGCTTTTGCTTTTCTGTAGCTTCCTCCTCTGCTTTCCTCCTCATCTGATCCTTTTCAATCCAAGTCTTTCCTAACAAAAGTGGAAAAGGGGCAATGTTCTCAAAAAATTTAATGACTTCAAATTCTTCTTCAACCGATGTCTCATGAACAATCATAGGTATATTAGTAACTCTTCCACATAGGGTTATCATTTTTCCTTTAAACAAGCCTATCCTTCCCAATGAAGGTATCATAGCAGGCTTTCCCAAAATTCCCCAAGTGCTTTCTGGCATAATATTCACATGTGTTTCTTCATCTAATACACAGTTTATGTCGAAGTCTTCTATTCTTGTAACTATACATTGTTTTTCTTTCAGGATCTCTGGTAAACTGATGTCTCTGTGAACATCCATTTCTGCTTTTAACTTTATTAACATAGTCTCTGACTCTTTTTCTGTATGATTCTCAGTCTCTTGACCTTCTTTATAGTTTTCTTGTCTCTTGTTCATCTTTTCAACTTTAGCAATCAATCTTGGACAATCCTCGACCTCATGACCAATAGTTTTACAACAAAGACATATAAGACCTATACCAGGGCATTCTTTAGCAAGATGTCCTGATTTCCTGCAATTGTAACATAGTGTCAATCCTCTCTTTCTTTTAAATGATCCCTAGTCTTTCATGTACTGCGCACTGGGATCACATTGTTGTACCTGCAATCTGCAAAAATTCTTTCTAGGTTCCTGCATCCACTTATTAGTCCAAAAATTCTTTCTATGCATAGGGATAACATATTTTTCTCTATTTCTATCAAATTTATTCAGATCAACTCTTTCTTCTAACTGCGCCCTAGTTTTCAGACTAGGACAAAATCTATCAGACACACCTAGATTCATACTTTTGAAGCGAAAATTTCAACTCATCTTACCTTTACCAGAGCACAAAGCTTTAAGATCTTACCTCCTTCTTTCAGATCCGATTTCTTTCTTAGCACAGAGCTTCACAAGTCAAGTAGAATATTGTGCACTATAGCAATAGATCCACGCACAGAGCTTTCTGTTTTCTTCAGTTCCCAACAATCACAGTTTCAGGTCTCGACAACGAAACCATTTGTTGGCACAGGGGCAGACCCAGGGTTCAACGCTTCAACATCGCACCAACAAAACCCTAACTATCAACCCTTCGAAATAGGGGGTTGTAGGACACAGGTGTCTACAACCAGAGGAAATGCAAAGTGGATCCATGACCACAACACACAACAATCTAGTTATTCTTTATCTCACTTAAGCCTACTTCACAGGTTACATCTCAAATCTAACACAACAATGCAATAACAGTATAACAGATGGCAAATAACACAACATCAATCACAAAGAACAACAAGATATACGTGGTTCACCCTCTCCCTAGGGCTACGTCAACAGAACTGTGTCTCTTGATATATTATATGAAAACTTATAGTTCTATCTGCACACTTAGATTGCAGATCTCTCTCTCTTTCTCTCGTCCCTCCCTGTGCACCCAGCTGCAGGTTTGATCTTCGCACCCAGCTGAAGATCTTACGATACAGTGTCAACATTGTTCTCTACAACGATACTCAACAATGAACAACAACAACCAAAGTATCAACAACCCAACCTAGAATGAACCCTCCCAGGTCTTCTAGAACTTTATTTATACATTACATAATAAAGTCTAGGTGTCAAAACCCTAGATCCAAAACCCTAGGTCAACTTGGCCCGTGTTTTCAGGGATTCGCCAGCTTGTCTTTCCTTCTTTTCTGCGAGGTGCTCCACAACACTCATTGATGTCTTCTTCTGCTTGTTGATTTGTCCACGATGCATCTTCCTTACTGCTTTATCTTCCTCAATCTTCTCTTCCAACGACTAGCTTTTCCTTTCTTCTCTCCTTCTTTTCTGCTTCTTTTCCCACTTCGACCCTTCCTCGGTTTATGTGCCTTCCGCGCAGTTTGTACTTCGCCTTTCTTCCTTAATCTTCGCTTCCTTTCATATCCAAGGGCCAACACTTGCTAAGTGCATCAACATATTGTACAAAAAAATAGCAAAATGTACTAGCATTTTTACATTTCTTTCAGTGCTTCCAACCACACAAGCATTGGTGCTTAGCATCCTTGTATGACCACTATGTCATCGATGTCGTGTGTTGATTCCTTCGATTCATCTATGGATTTGATTTGTTTTCAAAATTTGAAAAATGGTTGCATAATTTCGTTTTTTTATCCATGTGGCAACCATGCCTCCTCACCATGGAAGAGAGTAAGTAAATTGTTTGTTACCTCCTCATTTACATTTTTAGTGGATTAAAATTTAACTTAAATTGGCCATATTTTTCAAAATTTTCATAAAAATCCGTGTAGTTTATTCAAACAATTTGGCTTGCATTGAACAAAGCGGTGCATCCTATAAATATATAGGATGCACCATTAATGGCATATTGATTTCCCCAAAGCGCATTATTGTAACAATAAATTATTAAAAAATCCCCTGTGTTTACTTGGTGCTCTTTATAATATATAGAAACATTATTATCTATGCTTCTCATTATTAGCAATGCATCATTTAGTGTGGGAGAATCTTACAGTTAAATAAATCATGTTATTGCTTCTCAATATTATACCCAGTTTGTTTAAAATAGCTATATTTCAAGAAATCTAGTGTGTCTATTGACCTTGAGAGCATCAGTAAAACATAAAAAAAAAATGTAATAATAAATCCCACGTTTTATTACAAAGAAGCACTTCTAACATTACTTATCAATATTACAAACACATCAGCTAAGGTGGGGAAAAGTAAATGGCTAAACCTCATAGTGCATAGATTGACATGGAGCGCTCTGGTAAAACATAAAATAATTATAAAAATTCCCACATTTTTGCAATGTATTTTATAATATCTATTAACACTGCCTACAATATTTCTCGATATTATAAACACACCATTAAGCGCGTTCGTTAGAAATAACTCAGACATGTAAGTGTGCTATGTGATGAACATATGTATAATAAGTGCATCATTAATCTTATGCAAACAATAAATTTCCTAACTTATCGGTGTGCTTCAGAGTTTATGGGTGTGCCATAAGCGGTGCATCATATCATGAAAGGCACACCAGTAGGAGTCGATGTATAGAATATGGGGTATGCCAATAATATCAATAACAACCATAACCAGTTTATTTGTGTGGTATGTTTTTGTAAGGTGCACCATTGATGGTGTGCTAAGTATCATTTAACATTGCTAACGATGTATTTTGTTTTTAAATGTGCATTGTATGTTTAACACAGATGTTTTGCAAAAAAAGAAAAAAACAATTTTTAATAAATAAAAATGGTCAGTTACTCAATTTATTTTATGTTTTATGTGTGTGTATGTGTGTGCCTAATGAAATTAGCATGTCAATTAGAGACACCGACGAAAATAATAGTAGCAACATGTTAACTCGTACAACTTTGTACAAGAGTGGGAGGCCCAAGAGAGGGAAATGCATTTGTACCCTCACCCTATTATGGCACAAATTCATCTCCTTTTATAGAATTTTGGACACCTCAAGTTTTATGAGGAGGTTATTTCCCTCAATAGGAACACACTTATTGATGTAGTTGATATGTTGTTGGGATCATGTTAGGTAGTCATTCAAGGTTGGTCTCGATCTATGGAACCAACCCATAGAGGAGAATGTAAATTTCATTACTAGGTTGTCTAGAAGCGGGGAGGATTTTCCCCAGTTCCCCAAGCTCTTGCATGGTTTTGCAAGAGAGGGTCAGATTACATACGTTCAAGGATATGTCAATGAGGACATCACTGACCCTTGTGACTTCCCAATTGTTGGTGGCCAGCTGTGTTTAGGTGCATTTGGTGCAATGGAGGTTAGATTCCTCTAACTTATGGTCATGACTGTGGCACACTACACCGTTGATGGGAAATCCATTAGTTTCCCTTTGTTACATTATGTAGATTCTTTAGTTTAGAGGCCCATATTGATTAGGTAGTATATTATTTTATTGCAACAATTTTGTTTTTGTCTAGATAGTTTATGTGTTATATTTGATGGGAGTATGGGCTTCCCATTTTCTTCAGAGCTATTTTCTTTATTTTTTGAGAGGTTTCTGGCCACTCGACCAACATTTGATTGCCTCCCTCTTAGGTTGATCATTGATGTGCATATGCACATGCGAGGTTAGATGTTTCCCAAGAGGGACTAGCTGGAGTTCCCTTGTAGGGTCACTCCATAGGTATTGGAGATGTTATCCAATAAGGATGATCACACCCTAGATCTTATACAATACCCATACACAATGTTGGATTGTCAAAGATGTGTGAACATCCTATTTAGTTAGGCTGAGCCACCAGATGCTAGAGGTAATATCAATGTTATGTTTAAATTAATCTAGTTGCATTTTTTTTGTCTTATTGAGTGAACATGTAATTTATTGTAACATTTTCTTTAAAATGTCTAACTATTGTTATCTACTATTTTGTAGATATTGGCACATATGTTGGAGAGGTGCCTCAAAAACAAGATGAGGAGATGGTTGGGGCTAATGATTTTCCTTAGATACAAAGACTCAGCTTGTGATGCAGGACATATCACATATTTTTTCAAGAGTTGGTGGATCGATTATGTGTAGTGATGGATCACCACAGAGTGGTCCTTGTACGATCTAGCATGATCATATGGGACTTTGATCTTGCAATGATATGGGAAACCCTTATACGTGATATGGTGTTATCGATGAGTCATATTATTAGTGTAGTCAACCTACTCGAGAGGTTGAGGTACCACCATCCTCCACCTCCTCCTCCTCCATATCCTCCTCCACAAGCCAATTGAGCACCCTTTCCTCCTACACGAGTTGACCAACCACCATCTCCTCCTCCACTAGCTAACTAACTACCCTCTCCTCCTCCACGAGCCAACTAACCACCATCTCCTCCTCCACTATCCAATTAACCATTATCTACTCCTCCACAAGTTGACCAACCACTATCTCCTCGTCCATGAGTTCATGGACCATTGCCTTCTCCTCCATGAGTCAACCAACCACATTATCCTCATCCATGAGTTGACCGACCACCATCTCCTCCTCCATGCTTTGATAAGCCATTGTCTCCTCCTCCAATAGCGGATCAACTAGCTGCGACACCCATTGCATTCACTCATACTATAGATGATATGGTCACATTAGGTGATATAGTTTATGGTGGAGAGATATACTACCTGTCACATTCTACAATTTTATTTGGTGGAGGTACTAATGCCTCTGGATCTAGTGGTGTAGGTACTAGTGCCTCTAACTCAAATGGAGAGCCTAGCTTATACTAGTTATTGATCACATGTATATATTTGATTGCTTTGATGTATATTTTACATATATATTTGACATCATATTTGACATATATATTGATTTTGATATTATCATTCATATATATTATGTTTTTTTTCATATCATGTTGATGTTGATGTTGTTTTATTTATAAAATATATTGCATGTAGGTTAATGATTTGTTCACTATTTTTGTCACCAAATGTGTCCATAGTTACTCATCATTAGACCTGTAACATACATGTTATAAGGAATATGTACATCATTGGTGAAGTGGAGGGGTCATGGTCCAAAAATCAAATTTAAAAAAAAAAATATTTTTTTTTATATGATGTCACGGGTATCTGATTCATGGTTACCAGAGGGGGTGGGCAGTGGTTAGGGCGTTCATATCTAGACGTTTCTTTGTGGCGCCATATTCACATAAATTGGCCATGGGGAATGCTCAAACATCGGCCATGGCGTAGAAAGACGTGCAGAGTCCTGAAGCCTTTTCCTACTCAACTTTAATGGAGGCTCCATGTCATCGGGGTCTTGAATGCTTTCCTTCCATGTCACATTTGTGTTGCTTTCACTAAAATGTTTTTATTTCATAAGAGCAATTTCTTCATTGTGAATTCTTCCATCGAGGAACGAATGCTGCAAATTTACAGTATGTACCGTATTCACAGTAAGATAATCTATTTTCTTCTTTTTTGAATTGAAATGGAAAAAGGGTGTTAGGTCTACTCATTTTTCCCAACTCGCTAGTGAACCCTTCCTGTGAGAAAAATGGAGGCAAGCAACAGATCTAGCAACGCCCCCATGTTTCCCCCACCTTTTCCCTTCCGAGATCCCACTGCCCCACACGCCATTTCAATTCGCCTTCGCCTTCCTTTACTTTAAGCTTTGTTGTCCATAGAACACTTTCACCTCCTCGGGCAAGCTTTAGTGAGGAATCTTCTTATTCTTCTTATACTGCTGACGTGTCTTCATTTTTTGTCAATTTTGGCTTGGAAAGTTCTGTGTCATAGGTTCGATCTGCAAGCTATCCAATCATTCAAGTTCATTATGTTGCAATATTCATAGAAATACTAATAATTCCCTGACTTATACTACACATTCTTAGTTGAATGTGAGGTCTACTATGACTAATTCATGGGTAAGAATCGACGGTGTGGAAGAATGGGTGAGAAGAGCCCCTCCAGCCATGGGTGACTCTCACATGCCCCTCCAACCACCACATGTGAAGGAGAACTTCTTTCCAGCTTCGACCTAGTAGGCTCTACTATATGACCATGACCCAAGATGTCTCATGAGGTTTACATTGGGTTGTTTCCTTTCCAAATTCAGTTTTGGGTTGTTTCATTGATTGTTCCATTAATGGCAGAGGAAAAATGAAAATAAAGATCAACATGTATAGTTGAAGAGTAGCGCACAATTTTCTTTCTAGTTAAGGACTTCGTTGTTGATTTTTTCATTTCTAGACAAAAATCCATAGCAAAGCAGCATTGCTTCTTTACGAGCATTTGTATTGCGTGGTAATATACCCGATATGAGAAACAATGGTTTAGATTTTCTACTAGAAAAGAAAGAAAAAAAAACGTCAAAAAAACAAAGTGACTGTATTATACAAATATATATATTCATTGTTTTTCATTTTCTATTGTTGTTCGATGGTTGTCTCCTGTCAATTGATTAGGAAGATTGATTGCAACATTTTTATCTTAAAAAAACATACATAAATCTCTTTGCAGGAAGATAACATGGTTACCATTAGGGGAACATAACCATAGAATAATTGTAATCACAAACATCATATGGGTGAAACTGACACAATATTAATGTTTCCAAAATATGTTAATAGATGTCATTACTTATGATGAAGTTGAAGGTCGTCATTCAGTTCGTCAGCGATAATAAAAACAATCTGCTTATTTTTTTATTTTTCCCTTCCTATGTTGAAATCAAGTAAAATGAAATTTTTGACAAGTTTGGCCTATAAATGAATTTTTCTAAATTTTTTGGCAATTTAGAAAGTAGTGAAATCTTTAGAAATAAACTCCTATCATAAATAAATAAAATTTAGATTAGAGTGAAATCTTCGTTGGAAATATTAATTACAAGTCAATGTGTTTTACGTCTCCATCGACTTAGTCAGTCAGTCAATCTGCAAGTTTCAAGTTCGTGAGCTCTACGTTTACGCAAACTCAGTTTTTGGTCAGTCATCAAGCAAGAGCGTTATTAATGAGCCGATCTTTAATCTTTCTTGAGCTCTATTATGCAAATGAGAGTCAGTCGAAATTTATTGTCGTCTTAATTGTTTGAGTCAGTTCCTTCTACAGGAAGTCTTAGTTTTATCTTTATATGTCTGAGTCTGTAAATAGTCAATACAAAAAAGCAAAATAGAGAGAGCAGAAAGAAGAGTCGATAGTAAGAAAGAAGCAACAACTGTGAGTCAAGAAGTCTGAGAGCACAAGCTCTGTATTTTGTAAGTTTGCAGAAGTCGTTGAATCTGAAGCTCGACACAGTATTGCATTATGTATTAGCGTGCAACGTTGAAGTTCATAATATATTAGTTATCTGTGTGTTGAAGTATTTTCTGAGTTTTGTAGTGTTCAATCATCCCGAAAATATTCTCTCTTTGTTTATGCTCGAGATTATGAGTTTATGTGTTAAAGAGTAGCATAGTGTTAAGAACTTTTTTTGTTAAGTGTTATCATCACATCGTGCAATATATTGAGCAGTCTGTGAACTGCGTGGTAAGTCCTGAGAGTTCAACGACGAAGAATTTAACTGTGCGGTCTTAGACACTACGCTGTGCAGAGTTTTTCTACGGTTTGTAGATCTGAGATCTAGTATCAAAGTAGGTTGTTCAGAGTAAGTTTCAAGAGCAGCAGTGTTGTTGTAAGGTGAAAATATGGCTTCTACTTCAAATCTGCAACCTCCCACTTTTACAGGCAAAAATTATGAGTTATGGTCCTTGACCATGAAGGCATTATTCCAGGGTCAATATGTATGGGAGATAGTCGAAAATGGATATGTAGAACCATCAAATCAGGTAGCGTACAATTCCCTCACACAAGCTAAGAAGGATGCATTGAAATATCAAATGAAGGATGGAAAGGCGATGTTTTACAAACATCAAGTCATGCATGAGAGCATACTCCCAAGAGTTGCATCAGCAAAGCAAGCCAAAGAGGCATGGGACATATTACAAACTTCTTATCAAGGTATGGCCAAAGTCAAGACTCTAAAACTACAAATTCTTAGAAGATATTTTGAAACGCTTTGAATGAAAGACACATATTCAGTAGATTCATTTTACACCCATGTAATTGGCTTGCTAAATAATATTAAGTTACATGGATGAACCATATAGGATAGAAAGGTTGTTGAGAAAGTACTTAGGAGTCTTCCTCCTAAATTTGACACTCTTGTTGTGACTTTAGAAGAGAACAAAGATCTGAGTCAGTTTAGCCTAGATGAGCTTTGAGCCTCCCTCATTAATCATGAACATGGATTGAATAGGCCAAATATGTCATTAGAGAATGCATTTTCTGCACAGTCATCTATAATTCATGGAAGAGGAAGGAGGAGAGAAAACTCTATATGTCATTAGAGAATTCATTTTTCGTGCACTGATCTATAAGTCGTGGAAGAGGAAGGGGGGGAGAAAACTCTAGAGGCAGAGGAAGAAGTTCTGCTAGAGGTGGATGCAGTAGCAGTTCTGCAAATACTGGTGGAAGAGATCAAAATCCAAATAACAATCAACCAAGTAATCAAAGATTCAGTGCCATTACTGTAAAAAGTATGGACATTATGCATATGAATGCAGAAAGAGACATTATAATCAGAACAAGCAAGGTCAAGATCAGTCAAACAACAAAAATACTCCCTCTAGTGCTATGTTTATGGCGCATGCTGAAGTAATACCAATAGTCTCACCAGTTGAATGCAATGTTGCTCAATAAAGTCCATATGATATATGGTATCTAGATTCAGGCTGTAGTAATCACATGACATGAAACTTAGAACTATTTTCTAGTTTGGATAAGTCATTCCAAACTAAAGTTACACTTGGAACAAATGTCCAAGTCATTGTCTTAGGTAAAGGCAATATTAACATTTTAACTGAACAAGGAGAGAAAAAATTTATGCCTAATGTATATTATGTTGTTGGCCTAAAACATAATTTGATGAGTACATAACAATTGTTACAGAAATAGTACATAATATACATGGAAGATAATCCAAGTAATCAACTGATTGCAAGAATTCAAATGACAAGCAACAAAATGTTTCCATGAACATTGAAGCCAATCATGAAGAGAAAAACAACTCAAGTTGTTAATAAAGAAAAATATGCGTAGTCTGACACTGCATTCAAAGCAGAAAGTGAAAAAGTAAGTGCGCACAGTGTTAAGGAAAAAGGAGACAGTGGCACAGAGATGCAAGCAACATCCCAATCTAAAGTGCCAGATGATTCCTGGCTATGGCTTTCAGATTTGGACACTTAAACTTTGGAGGTCTGAAGTTGCTACACACAAAGGATATGGTGAAAGGTCTGCCATTGATTGAAAAACCAGAAAGAATATGTGAACGTTGTATTTTTGGAAAGCAACATAGAGAATATTTTCCAGTTGGCAAATCGTATAGAGCAAAATCTCCACTGGAAATAGTGCATTCAGATATTTGTGGGTCAATGCAAACACCATCTATAGGAGGAAGTACCTATTTTATTACATTCATTGATGATTTCTCAAGAAAAACATGGATTTACTTTCTAAAACATAAATTTGACGCATTAGGTTGTTTTCAGTAGTTTAAATTGCTTGTGGAGAAGCAACGTGGTTATTACATCAAGTTTCTAAGCACTGACATAAGAGGATAATATATTTCAAGAGAGTTTCATAACTTTTGTAAAGTTCATGGCATATACAAGCAATTTACCGTGTGGTATACACCACAACAGAATGGTGTCGTAGAAAGGAAGAATAGAACCATCATGGAAATGGCGTGCAGTATGTTAGCAGCCAAACCTTTATCAAATGAGTATTGGGCTGAGGTAGTAGCAACTGCAGCATATATCATGAACATGTGTCCGACAAAAAAGTGTGAGAAACAAAGTTCCTCAAGAAGCCTGGACATGTATGAAGCATAATGTTGCGCACTTAAAAGTTTTTGGTTGTGTCGCATACACACATGTTCCAATGAGTTGAGAAAGAAGTTGGATAGCAAAAGACATAAATGTATATTTGTTGGGTATTATGAAGATACAAAAGCATACAAGTTGTATGATCCTATTGCAAGAAAAGTCATAATCAGTCGTGATGTTCAATTTGTGGAGAATGAAGCATGATATGGAAACATAGAAAAGATAGTTAAAATCATTGATATTATCGTGCATGATGATATGGAGGATGAAGTGGTTTAAACATCAAGTATAAGTCAATGCACAACTCCTTCCACTCCCGGAATTGCGATGAAAATCATAGCGCAGACTAATCCAGAGAGATTTGTAGGTGCGTAGTCCACACCTAGAGCGCAACAAATCCCACTAATTGGTTCAAGTAGTTCTACATCTCCAGATCCAACATTAGCAAGTCTGTTACCAAGGAGGACAAGAAGTCTGCGCGACATCTATAATGTTGACACAACAAATTCATTTTCAGTTTTTGCTCTATTTTCATAAATAGATGATCCATTAACTTTTGAAGAAACTGTCAAAAATGATGTGTGGGAACAAGCCATGGATGAAGAAATTTAATGCATAGAGAACAATCAGACATGGAAATTGGTAGATGTACCTGAAGACAAGGATGTGATAAGTGTCAAGTGGATTTATAAAACCAAGCAAGATGCAAAAGGAAATGTACAGAAGCACAATGCAAGGTTAGTTGCAAGAGATTTTACACAACAACCTGGAATTGACTTCAATGAAATATTTGCACCAGTTGTGTGCATGGACACAGTCATAACTGTGTTAGCCATTGTTGCGCAGAACAAATGGTATGTTTATCAAATGAATGTAAAGTCAACATTTATGAATGGACATTTAGAAGAAGAAGTATATGTGGAACAACCACAAGGCTATGAGATTCCAGGAAAAGAAAACAAAGTGTACATGTTGAAGAAGGCACTCTATGGGTTAAAGAAAGCTCCTAGAGATTGGTACAGTCACATAGATTCCTATCTCACTCAGAATGGATTTCAAAGAAGTGAATGTGAGGCAACACTATACATCAAAACAAACCAACAAGGTAATATGTTAATTGTTTGCTTATATGTAAATGATTTGATTTTTACATGTGACTTTGACATACAAGAATTTGAGTCAATCATGAAGGATGAGTTTGAAATGACTGATTTAGAGCTTATGAGATATTTTTTAGGCTCACGAGTCCAAAACTGGTATATTTATTTCACAATCTAAATATGCGCATGAAACTTTGAAAAGATTCAATATTATAAATTCCAAAGCAGCCCCAACACCTATCATAACATGAATAAAGTTAAGCAATGAAGATGAAGGGTCCAAAGTGGATCCCACCTGTTTAAAAGGTTGGTAGGAAGCCTTATGTATCTTACAGCAACAAGGCCTGATATTATGTATGGAGTGAGCCTGATTTCAAGCTTCATGGAAACTCCGAGAGAATCATATTGGAAAGCATGAAAGATAATTCCGAGATATGTGAATGGAACAAAAGACTTTGGCATTATGTATTCTACTTCAGAAGATTTTAGACTTATTGGATACACTGATAGTGAGTGTAGAGGAAACATAGATGGCAGGAAAAGTATCTCAAGGCACACATTTCATTTTGGAACAGGTATAATGTCATGGGCATCAAGGAAGCAACCCATTGTGACTCTATCTTCAGCAGAAGTTGAGTACATCACATCTACAGGCACAACTTGTCAAGTTGTTTGGATGAGAAGAATGTTAAAAGATTTTCTATAGGAACAACAAGAACCAACTACAATATTTTGTGACAACAATTCAACCATCATATTATCAAAGAATCATGTGTTTCACAAGAAAACCAAGCACATTGATACAAGGTATCATTTCATTAGAGAATTAGTGAATAACAAAGAAATTTGTTTAGAGTTTTGCAGATCTAAAGAACAAGTCACAGATATATTTACAAAAATCTTTGGCAAGAGATTCATTTCAAAAATTGCGCAATTGTCTAGGAGTCGACGCAGTCACAAAAATTTGGCAGTTCATGTCAATTCAAAATTTTGATGTAAATTTTGTAAACTCACCTACTTATAATTAAGGGGGAGTGTTGGAAACATTAATTACAAGTCGGTGACCTTTACGTCTCCACCGACTTAGTTAGCTAGTCATTCAGTTGGCAAGTTTCAAGTTCATGAGCTCTACGTTTACACAAACTGAGTTTTTTGTCAGTCAAGAAGTAGGAACATTATTAATGAGTTGATCTTTAATCTTTCCCAAGCTCTGTTATGCAGATGAGAGTCAGTGGAAATTTAATGTCGCCTTAATTGTTTGAGTTAGTTCGCTCTACATGAAGTCTTAGTTTTATCTTTATATGTCCGAGTTTGTAAGCAGTGGATACAAAAAAGCATAATAGAGAGAGCAGAGAAAAGAGTCGATAGTAAGCAAGTAGCAACAATTGTAAGGAGTCAAGAAGTTTGAGAGTGCAAGCTTTGTATTTTGTAAGTTTGCAGAAGTCGTTGAAGCCGAAGCTTGACACAATATTGTATTTTGTATTAACGCGTAGCGCTGAAGTTCATAATATATTAGTTATCTATGTGTTGAAGTATTTTCTGAGTTTTGTAGTGTTCAATCATCCTGAAAAATATTCTCTCTATGTTTATGCTCAAGCTTATGAGTTTATGTGTTAAAGAGTAGCACAATGTTAAGAAATTGTTTTGTTATGTGTTATCATCATAGCGCACCATATATTGAAGAGTCTGTGAACTGCGCGATAAGTCATGAGAGTTCAACAACGAAGAATTTAATTGCGCGGTCTTAACCACTGCGTTGCACAGAGTTTGTCTACGTGTTGTAGATCTGAGAATCTTAATCATGTTTAAAAAAAATTACAAATTCAACATAAATTTGTTTAAAAATCAATATCTTTTATTATAAATTTTTTTTTTTTTAAATTAATATTTTCAAATTTCTAAAACTTAATCTTTATAAAGTTAAAATTAATTAAAAACCAATCTTTATAAAGTTAAAATTAATTAAAAGCCAAAAATGTTTAACTTAAGTTCATAGATGGTTAGTCACTAACATATTCAAATTGAAAA